>JAFBJR010000112.1:40142-220440 GCA_016785285.1 Brachirus orientalis | reverse complement strand
ATTCAGTGCAGCATATTAAGCTTCACAAGCTAAAAAAATCTCATCATATCATCACCTCCTCCTACATTTACCCAGCCCTTTTCAACAACAATAATTTCTTAACATCTGATCCCTTTGGTTGCATCTGTCAATTTATCCTCTGCGTCAGCACCAGCTGACATCTTTGTTTCTGCGTTTCTCAATTTGCATCATTATCACCTCTCCTGAACTATTATTTTCTTGTTTTACAGTCCTGATTAGGCACAACCTGTGTGTGTGTGTGCATGTGTGTGGTTGTGGGGAACTAAATCTGTTTACACAGTCACATTATGGGGATTTGTCTTCATAATGGGGACAAAAATCTGGTGAAGACATGTTCTAAAGTTTGACTGAGGTTAGGGTTAGGTTAAGGTTAGGGTCAGGGTTAGGATTTTATTTATGAGCACCTTTTAAAACACTCAAGGAAACTTTACGGAGACAAAAAGTCAAGGAAACAGACAAGGATGACACAGTAAACAGAGAATAGAACAGAGACAAAGTTACCTATTTTGAACAGGTGAGATTTGAGTCTGGATTTAAAGAGGGGAAGAAAGTTAGAGTTACGAACGTCTAGTGGGTCAGGGTTAGGACACTAGTAATTATGGTTAAGGTTAGAGTAAGTCTCCAGGAAATGAATGTAAGTCAATGCAATGTCCTCTGAAGTCATGGAAATCTGTGTGTGTGTAGACAGACAAAGAAACAGAGAGACAGATGACAGAAAGTGTGCATTAAGCTGTAAATGCACTTACATTTTCCATATGTGATGAAATTTCTGTGATGAAATATCTGTTTCCAGTACTTCTAATGGCAATATTAGAGCAGACAGCAGGGCCCATTATTAATAGTAAATGACAAAGACTCTGTCCTAAAGGTCTCTCTATGGATCCCCCTCTATCCTCAGACTATAGCGTTCACAATGAACGCTATAGTCTCCGTGTCTTTCTCTCATCAACGGCAAACACACATCTCCAACCTCTGAGTCACTATGAAGAGAAACTAGCCCTCACTACAAATGAGACTTCAAGATTAAAGGAGCGAGGTTATATGAATTGCTGGGTCTAATATTCCTCACACTGTCTTTCACCCACAGCAAATTAATACTTCACTCACTTTCACTTCAAGTCTGTGGCAATGAGAGTAATAGTGATGAGCACAATGTGTGTGTTTGTGAGTCTGTGGTGGGTACGGATTTAAATATGGCTACTTGGAGGTGAACGTCTGTCACTCTTGATTGCACTCTGCAGTTTAAGTGCTGCTCCTTATGCTCTATCTGTCACAACAAGCAGGGTGCCTCTTCATGAGAATCCATTCAATCCATTTCTCTTTTTTACCTGGTCCCCTTGTCCCTTGAAACTGAGTTACAAGTGGTTAAAATCCAGCCCAACAAAATAGGGGTAGATTCAAGAAGGTGATCAGTATGGATGGATCTGGCATCATGGACCCAAACAACATGGATCAACTGTGGTTCTATTGTTCATGAGGGGCTATAGGTGTTGTTTTATAGGCCTTGTCTGCAGCAAAGCAGAGAAATGCCACAAAATATCATCAACATAAGGGAATACTTGTGGACCTGATTACGATAGGTACCATAGGATGCAAAGAGGATTGCAGGTCGACTCTCCGCCAGGTCAAAGGCTGGGGTCTGACCAGGATTGCTTATTGTTAAGTGAAAACTCTAGTAGGGACCCCTGCCACAGGTAGTGCCGGCCCCAAGCCTGGATAAATAGGAGGGCTGCGTCATGAAGTGCATCTGGCTTGGACAAACCTCTGCCTATTAAAAAATGTGTGGATCATCTGCTGTGGTGACCCCTACACAGGGAGAAGCCAAAAGAAACCCTACTTTTAAGGTGAACCCCTGAGAACTCTTGGTTTGAAGGGCCAGTTAGCCCCTACACTTCAACCTAACTCTCTACCTCAATAATCCAGGCACCCTAAGCCTGCACATAAACATGCAAAATAGATGGGTAGGGCTGCGTTGTGAAAGCAAGGGGTGAAATGGGATTAAGACTAACGGACATGGAGAAAGAAAGGAGATGGGGAGAGTGCCATGTTGTTTTTGGGTTCAAATACTTCATCTTCTCTTGTGGATGATCTCAGTGGCTCCACAATGGAACCTTGTTGCACTCCCATTGCACAAGCTTTCACAGACAATGTTTTATGCAAACAAAGTGGGAGCAGCCACATAGTGGAGCTAAGAAAGGAGCTGCTTTAGTACTTTAACAAAGAGTTTGCACTTGGACAATTCATAAAGTTGGAGTGAGTGATTCTTCTTCCTTCACCTTCTCCTTAGGGGTCGCCACAGCAGACCATCTGAGTTTTTAGTGTTCAGCATATTTGATTTGGCAAAGGATTTACACTGGATGCCCTTCCTCATCCAACACTCCCCATTTACCTGGGCCTGGGACACCCTTATGCGTGTCAAGAAATGCAGCACCCACTGCCCCTCTTACCTGGTAGAATGGTTCGGTCTAAGGCTAAACTGCTCAGGATGCAGATCTTCAGATTATTGCAGATTATTTAGATGAGCTACAAACTGTTCAGTCACAAAAACAGTTTGACAGTACAGGAAGTATGCCAATAGGCCTGTAGTTGCGAACATACTGTCTGTCCCCTGATTTGTAGACTGGTGATACAATGGCTGTCTTGAACTGCCAGTGTGTTGGCATTCCTAGAAAATACACAAAAAAAAAATGAATAACTTTGGCTGTGGCTAGGAGCAGGTCGCTCCCTCTGATCATCATAATGATTCTCCTCTCCAGGGTTTCATTTGGCTTTTATGGCCTGATGGTCTAGTCTAATAAAGTCTGTCTGTATTACAGTGTCTTTCATGGTGTTAAATCCAAAGGAAAATTAGTTTAATTCATCTCACATGAATTGATCTGACTGTTCCTTAGATGAACAGGGATATTATACACACCCGGCATATAAAGGCAGTTACAGGTGCCTATAATTCAAATCCTAACCAGTCGGCCGGAAAAGTACTTCTATGTGCTTCACAAAGTCGACATTTTTCTATGACTAATCAAAGCAGCCATCGTTGTTTCCCTGTTGCTGACATTATTACCAGAAAAGTAAAAGTGATGACGCCAACACTAAAACATAAGCACTGAACCACATTTGAAAAGCAGATTGTAGTTTGCTGTAGCAGTGTGGGTTGTTGAAGTGTTACACAACCACTCTGCTGCTTTGATGATAATTATCAGCAGGAGAGAGAGAGAGAGAGAGAGAGAGAGAGAGAGAGAGAGAGAGAGAGAGAGAGAGAGAGAGAGAGAGAGAGAGAGAGAGAGATGCTTTAACAAAGTCAGGAAACAACCTTAGAAAAAAAATACAGAACAAATGAAAAAGAATGAGAGGTCAGGGAGCAGGTTTGACCCACCATGAAGATGGAGGTGGTTTCTGTTTGTCAGTGTTCAATATACTGTACATGTCATAGAGATTTAGCCTTGATCTTATTACAGCTGAGATGAATATACGTCTGCCATCCGACGTTGAAAGTGTGCATTCATCAGATACGATACGATATGACACTGTATGTCATCATTCGCTATGTTTACATGGCCAAAAGTAATCCGAATTGAAGCCCGACTGGAATAAAAATTCACGATGTCAATTAAGCCAATCCGGAATATGCCAGTCGTAGTTTGGGACCTGGCTTGGTGCTGTACTGAACCGCTGATCTTTTTGAAGAACAAGGTGTATTTCCATTCCCAAAAAATAACAATGAACAGACATGAAGGTCACAGACGCAAATGTCTTTATTGTGTAAAGCCAATGCAGATTCCTTCCATACTGTAGGATTGAGCCAATACAATACTAAGTATCGGCCCTATACCAGTCAAAATCACTGGACCGGGTATTGGGCAGAAAAAAATGCAAAATTTGATGCAATCAAAAATTCCTATACAGTATATCATATGTTTCATTTTGCACAAAAATGTCAATAAAAATCAGCACCTCATTTTAGCTGAGTCATGTTGTGGGATGTTTGTTTCTTCTTTAAGAGAAAAGAATAATTCTTACACAGTTGGAGAATTTTGTCTTTGAAATAGTTTGAAAGAACTCAAACAGTTGTTAACGCTTCATAGTTTAAAAATTATTAAAATGACTGAATATCAAACGGATTGCAGTGATAGTTTGTGATATCGGCAGTGGAAAAAAGTGGCATTGTGCTATCCTAGTTACTACATGATGTCAAACCCTCATGTTAAACATTGCACATTCTCCCAAAAGCACTGCACATATTGCAGAAAACACACTTTGAAAAAAAGCCTTTTTTTTGTTCAGGTAGTGTTCCAACTTCAATTAAATGCAATGTTTCTGTTTAGTGTCTCCACAAAGATTAAGATGAAGATGTGACATATTTACCATGACATTAACGAGTAAACACTCACGTACAGCGTTACCTCCAAACCTCAAACTGAACTGGTCCATAAACCTGCTGTGCAAACATTGATTAATTAGACAGATACTGTCCTCTACTGGCAAAAAGAAACTATTACAGAGATAAAATGATCCTTAAGGCAAACACATTAACTGAGACTCTTTCAGAAAGTCATGAGGCCGCCTGCTGCTGTGATATGATTAGCTCAGCAGGGACATTTCAGACAATCCTGCAGTTAAATTCCACTCTTACATGAAATGATGCATCACCACCACAGGGCCTTTTATATGAGGTACATTCAAATCATTATCTCTTGATTTATACACACACACACACATACATATATATAAAATAAAGGGAACACTTAAACAACACAGTGTAACTCCAAGTCAATCACACTTCTGTGAAATCAAACTGTCCACTTAGGAAGCAACGCTGACTGACAATCAATTTCACACGCTGTTGTGCACATTCAACTATGTAAAGAACAAAGTATTTAATAAGAATATTTCATTCATTCAGATCCAGGATGTGTTATTTTAGTGTTCCCTTTATTTTTTGAGCAGTTTTATATATATATACTGTATATAATTTAGAGGTGGATGAATAAAGAGGTTAGGTTCAACTCAATATGTTGACAAGTCGCACATACACAGTATAATCAGTGATATAATGAGAGCTGGCTCCAGGGTTTCAGCTCAGAAATTATGATGCTTTTTGTAGAATGTAGGAAAACAGTGAACAGTGTTCTGAACAGAGCCTCTATAAGATATGACTGGTTTTGCCAAACAAATAAAAAGCCAAAACAATGCCAGGTTTGTTCATTTACGCAGTTAAAAACTGGCATATTGCCACCACAAAGCACACACAGTGATAGACTGCCTTACCTGAGAGTTTGGAGCTTTTTCAGCTATCATTAAACTTTCGGTTGATGTGTGATGATATTTTACTGACATGATTTCTTCTGGCCTTCAAAGATCCAAAGTGCAAACACAGCCTTAATTACGCTCTTGGAAGACGTGGCTGCCTCCAAGAAACAGGGCTGCACAGTGTCGAGCTTTTGGCCAATATTTGATATGTGGATATATCGGAGGTGCTTGGGCCAATAACCAATACCGATATACAGCATATCAATTTTTCCCTTTGCCCATTTTCAATGGTCATTTATTCTCTTCTGTAGTGAAATGAAAATAATATTTTCCATACTCATGTCACAACAGATGCAGATTTAATTTTTTCCTAATTATGTAGAATAAATAAACACAGAAAAGGACACCAACATAGATATGAAGGAGGTAGCAGTCTATAGTTTTAGTCAATAATCATACAGGGTGATCTTGGCGTGTTTGCCGATAATATACTAAGAAATCTTACGAACGATTGTTTTAATCCTCACATTATTATTGGACTCACACAAACAGGTGATAGGTGGTAAACTATTTTATAATTAAACAGCACAGTGGCTTAATTTCCTTCCCGCCTTTCCCAATTTTGGAGTGGCCAGCCGCCACTGCTCCTGACGCCAGCTTTTATAATCCCTCTCCGTTGGATCTGAATACCGCAGCGATGCTATCAGATTAGCGCTGCCGGCTAATCTACACTATGTCAGTGGGTAAAACTCCATCCGTCTCCATCTGTGCAGCCATTCCTGACTGAATGTGATACGATTCTGTCAAAGTGGGGGGGGGGGGGACCTCCCTGCCAAATGCTCAGTGTGTTTGTGTGTGAGCGTCAGCAGGATGAAGACATACGCACAGATGGAATGACTTTCATCAGAGGTGGATGCAGCCTGATTTCCTGGTGGAGGTGAGAGACTGTGGTGCTCTTCAGCTACAGTGTCCTCACTGAACCCTCCCGCCTGCAGACTAGAAAGGGAATAAAAGGCCTGTAGTAGGAGTAGTAGTGCCTTTGGTGTGGAAAAGATATGAGATGGGAACATCAAACATTCTACATAAATATCAAATGCTCCAGTTTTGAAAGACACTGGTCCACGATACCAATAATATCGCGTTACAACGATTCTGCGATAATCAATATATTGCAAGACAACCATATAGGGATACATCACGATATCGGAGAAAAGTTAAAAGTGCAGGAGTTCTCTGTTTATTCACAACATAGAGAACAAAGTGCGTAAGGTCTGTGTATTGAACGTGGAAGGGGCATCTCTTAAAGTAGCTTTCTCCGCCATTATCCTGCTGTATCCTGCTCCGTCTTCCTCGGCCACCCAAGTTTCCCTCATTCATTCGAGCAGCGAACGAAACCGTGTTGCATATCTGGCGTAGCGATTATTCTATCGTTCGAGGAAGGATGATGACATATCACCAAATCGGTATTATGACCCAGCCTCACCAAAGACTGACTAAAAAATTTTAATTGGGATATTCCGCGTGGTAACCCCTGGGCTAATGAGTCTAAATCTGTATTTTTAAATCTTTCACTAAAGGTAATTCCGTGATAAGTGGATGATTTTATAAATAGAAATGGTTAATTGACAAAACTAAATTATGAACTACGGTCGCATATGAAAACAGTTATAACGGCAGGCCATTTAGTTTAAAACTGAGCTGTGAATTAACTCTTGTAATTAATGGAAATTGCTGAAACTGTAATCTTTGGTGTCTTTATATGTCCATTTATACACATTAGTCAAGAGGTCAAAGATAATTACAGTACATGTCAAAATCAGCCAAATGATCTCATTTAATTTGCACACTTATTAATAAGAAGAAATGTGTAAAATGCATATAAATATGCTATTTTCATATTTGTTTTTTCTCAATTTTTCACACCCTTATAATGTAAGAAAGGCACTTAAAGATGCAATCAAAGTGAACACTCGTGATTTTTTTTCTCAGCTAAATAATCTTTTTGGGAACATCATAGTTGTGTGAAATACGACTTCTTTTTCAAGGTATGTCCTCAAACACATCATATACTTCATTTCTTGGTAGCTGATCAACCATCTCTTTCATCAGCCTCGTTATTCGAGAAAACCCCTTAGAAACCTGACTCACATCCTCTGGAAACGTAAGAACCCGTGAGGATGAAGAAAGGTCAACAACTCATTCCACCCACACGGCTGCTACAAAATTAACAGGGGACCAAAGGCATCAGTCAAGCGTAACATGTCCACAATCCCATAGCCCTAAGTCTAACAGAAAACAGTCAGATGGAATAAAGCCGTGCAAAGACGTAAACAAATCATTTCTTTAAGTCAAACTTCCAACCCCAAATACTGTATCATTTCTAAATATATTTCACAAACAAAAACGAAGCAGCAGAGCCCCAGAATGTCCCATACAGCGTGTCCATGGAGAATTACACTGACCTGATTCACTTAAGTGGACCAGTTAGATTTGGCCGTTGGATGGCTGAGCTTGAGTTTCATCTCTTGAGCTGAGCTCCAGCAGCTTCTATCCTCAATAAAACCGTCCTCTGCTGCTGACAGGACTTATCTTTCGGTGATTTATTAATACCAACAGAGTGAACATGTTATGCATTGATTTTTCAAGCTTCTCAGCCACAGAGTGACAGCAGAGTAGAAGGAGATTGCCTTCTCTCCCTCTGCTGTATTTGTCCCCCACATGAAGGGGACTGCCAGGAGTTACAGCCAAGTCAGAAAAGTTGGCAGCGGAGAACAATACATCAAAAAATCCTGACTGGTAGCCATCTTACTACACTGCACCCCATTTCCACTTACTTCCTCCAAATCCTATTTCACTGAACCAGCAATCACAAATAGAAAAGTATAGACTAGTTCTACTACTCCAGCGGACGGAATGACATTTCTGCTGTTTGATGTCTGTCAGTCAAAACAACAGCAAAGGGTGATGAAGCAAAGTGGAATTATCGCGCATGCAGAGCTTCAAAGACGGGAAACGCAGCTAATAGAAATAAGTAGTCGTGGTCCGATGGCAACAAATAGACACAATAAAATGCAAAAAAACAAAGGACAGCACACTAGCTAAGCAGTAGTACAGGTATTTCCTTCCTCAGTCTGATGGTTTAAAGGTTGTTTGCCCCTGAATTTTCAATACTGTGCAAATGTGGGTCCACATTTGCTTTGTGCTCTACGGTAAATACAGCGGTAACCAGAAGTCATGCAGTAAGCGCTATGTAATACACAAGAGAGTCGTCGGTGAGTATGTAGGACAGTCGAGTGTGTGTGTGTATGCTGTACACTGTATGTTGCTGCCCGCTCTGGCGCTCCTTACATTCAGTCAAAGTTATGTAAATCCTCCATGGTCATTACACAGTAGTAGAGGGGTAAAATGGAGGACGCCATTAAAAGGCCACCAAAATGAAACGTCCGCCGCGATGAATGTAAATACAGATTTAAAGACTATTAGAAAGTCTTTTTTGCTAGTGTACGTACATATACTGTAATGGTAGGAGCAAGACAGGACACCCGACAGTGAGACACGTGGTACGGTGAGGATGTAAGGTAGCAAAAATGGATTGTTGAAACGCCTGGGGTCAACCGTTCAAAGCAATGGACAGTGCACAAGAGTTGAAGAAGAGAGTGCAGGCAGGGTGGAGTGGGTGGAGATGAGTGTGACAGAACGAGGGCAGGAAAAGTGAAGGGGAAGGTCCACAGTAGTGGGCCCTGCTGTGACGTATGACTTGGAGACAGTGGTGGAGGTGGAGCTGGAGGTGACCGATGCTAAAGATGTTGAATGGACAGGATCAGAAATGAGTATGTTGAAGGAACAGTTTATGTTGAACAGGGTTCGAGATAAAGTGCGAGAGTGAAGGCAGTGATTGTACTGGACAAAGGATGGCGGAAAAGAGGAAGAACACAGAGAACCTTCATGGATGTCATGAAGAAGGACACGAGGACAGCTGGTGTAACTGAAGAGGACACAAGGGAGAGGACCAAATGGAGACAAAAATATTTCCCTGATGGGAGAAGCCAAAAGAAGAAGAAGATACATATAGTATACTGAATATAAAGTCGTCCTTTTTAGATATTTAAATGCAGAAATGTTACATATTATATTTTTAATTAAAGTGTGGGTTAAACAGGCCTTAAATGTCTCTTATCTGTTTGTCTTTCTGAACAGCCACCCCACTGAGACTGCTCTGTTGTCAGAAGCTCGAAAAGTAAACTGGAGCTGCAGTGCAGTTTCAGCTGCTATCCCGCTGGACCTATGAACAGCCTTATTACAGTAAACCATCACATTTTGCTAGTCACACTCTTCAACGTGGGCATCTTAGGCAGAGGACAACTTTACATCCTCCTTTCTCAAGGCAATTCATACTTTGCATGACATAAATGTCCTCATCCGCCCATGTGCACATGGATTTTAATGCGGTCATCAGTGTCTTTGCGACTACACATGCACTGTATGCATCAACTGCACATGTTCCAGGTAGTACAGTACAGTGTAATGAAAAAGAATAGGCTCACGTACACATGCCATCATTTTAGTGTGAATGGATTTCGGGGTGACGGAGTGGCAATCTGTCAGCTGGGATTGGCAGCGGCTCCCCCACGGCTCTCATGTGGAGGATAAAATGGTAGGAAAAGGAAGATGGACTCCTGGGTGGTCAAGTGTGAGCAGAAAGTGTGCACAACTCTCTGCGGTTACAAGGCACAGAAAATATGGAGAGGCCTGTCCTTGGTGACCGTTTTTAATCAAGGCAAGGACAAATGCCCTTGTTCCATCACTGGCCCTCAGTGGCTCCCCAGGGCTTGATACTGGGGCCCCCTTCACTTTGCATTATATACTACATGTGAAAACACCCAGAGGGGCAGGCGACAACATGCTTCTTGAATAAAGAAGCAGTTTAAAATGTTATTCTTAAGATGTTTTGTGATCTTAAATCTGATCTTAAATGAACTTTTTTTTAGTTTTTTGGAGAAAATCTGCCACCATTGTCACTGACTTTGACTGGTTTTGCTACCTGACGAAAGGTACATTTCACAATGCAGATCATAATCAAATAGTTAATGATAATAAATTAGATTTTTCTTTTGTTTACTTCAAATGTAGTGCAGTGCTGAACTCCTGTTTACTGCTTCATTTGTAAAATCGAGCTCCCTGGCCTATATGAGCTTTGCCCGACAACTGCTGCACAGTGTCACGGAGGCGAGTCGTGCTCCACTCAGTTGTTAAAGGTCATGTTAACATTTCAGGATCCATGTAGCTTTTCCTTTAGAAAGGACAGCATACAGTGATCTTCTCATAAACCCAAGTGGGTGAAATGTCCAGGGGTCTTCCACCTCCACACTCGTCTCTCAGGCGGGAAAAAAGAAATGCAATTTAAAAAGGAGAGCATTACATTAAAAAAAGGCAATATCACCGAGCAGTGGCATGTTTGTGGATTTAAAGCTGCATTTATCCACAGGTAGAGAAAATATGTAAATGATCTGTGGAGTGAGCCTTGGATGATGGCCCTAATATATTTGGAGCCGGAAACGAAAACTCCCAAAATAGCTGACATTATTATTATTTATATCACCAACTTTGCTCAATAGCTATTTATGGAAAAATACTAATGCTAATTCAGGCAACAACAAAAAAAGAGCTGGGTTATTTAGATGCGTATTCATATGTGATCATATTTTAATTGAATTTACCAATAACAGTATATAAACAGGAACCCAAACTAAGCAGCACTGAAAATGAATTAATAAAACCAAACATTATAATGAAAAACATGCCCCTCCTGTAGTTTTATGTTTTTTCTATTAAGGAAGAGCAAGACAAAGGCGGGGTATCACTGTTATAATGTCCATTGTTTTTTTTAGTCATGGTGAGTTAGCACAACAATGACACACCGCAATTATTGAGACACGCACTTTAGAACATCATTTTTTAAATGATCTTCTATCTAAATGAAGAATCTGGCCACGTGAGTAAAAGATACGAGAAATCTGTTTCCTGAGGTGAGTGTTCTCACACCTTCACTGAACACCACACTCAAGAAAAAACTCTTCTCTCTCACTTCTCTTACACCGACACACACAGGCATTCGCACTTCTGTCGTCTGCGTACTGTTCTAACACCTCTCACTTCACTTTTATAAATCTGACTCAGTGACTCGAGCAGCTGTTTGTGTTTGCACTTCACTCCTGCCTACTGCTGGTAGATAATCACATATGAGAGATATTTATCACATTATCGCACACAAATTCGACCCAATGACCCAGCCCAATAAAATATTTATAGACCAGCTTCTAAAAGAAAATCAAATTATATTATATGTTTTTTCTTTTAGTTGGTTGCACTCTTGTTGTCACCTCCAGTGAAGTGTGAATCTACTTGGTTCACACTTCACTCTGCAGGATAATTATTAATTGGAATAGCTCATTATGGCGAGAAGCATATTTCTTACTGTGGTGTGTCGGAGGTTTTGCCAGGAAAACTGTATTCAACAGCTGCAGAAAATATGTTAATGCATGCCTGTAAAGATCGTAGAGAATAATTTAAATATTATTCTCTCCTTCCTGCAGTTACCAGACTATTATGCAATATTTCTTTGTAGCATGTTCTACTTGTATGTGCAGTACTATTCTGCAATATTATTTGCATAAACAATCTGAAATATTAAATATCACACAAATACAGTGATGATATAGACTCGTTTATTCCCTGCTGCTTTTATAACAATGTAAATTTCCCCCCATAGGATTAGTTAATATTTTCCAACATCATCGAAGAAAGCTCTTTATTTTTACGGTCTAGTAAGGATCAGTGTGATGCTATAAAACTGCCAAAGACAGTAAGTTACAGCATATTATTTACATGACTGAGAAGTGAGTCAAGCATTTTGACACACACGCGCTGACACTGCATGACCATAAACACATCTACACACGCACACGCACACATTTGTGCAGCTATTCTTGTTAGGACAGCCTAACCAGAACGCTCATCCCTTAACTAAACTATAACCAGTTCACCACAATATAATTCACAACTTAATCCTGACTTCAATCACATGTTCAGAAAAAGAGGTTCGGCTTCATTAGGACCAGACTTTGGACCAAATGAGTCTAAAGAGATAACAAAGTGTCCACACACACACACACACACAGGGAGTCCACTTCCCATGATTTCAGAGGACATGACATTGAATTACATTCATTTCCTTGAGACATTAAAACATGTCTCCACCTTAGTATGTAATAATTTACAATCATGAGGACTTTTCATTTTGTCCCCGTAAGGAAGACAAATTCACACAATGTGACTGTGTAAACAGACGTAGGTCCCCACAACATGAGTAATACCTAGAACACACACAAACACACACAGACCCAGTTAAATAGTTAACAGTCACCTTGTAATGTACACACAAACCACATTTATTTACTGGCACATTCCGTCACCTTTGAATGTTTTTATTTGCAAAACTAGTTATGCAGCGCTGTGTAACTACGGGCCTTAGAAGAAGATGACTTCTTGCTGTGTAGCTTGGTGTGCATGTTGTGCAAGAACCCACACAGCACTTGTGAAAGCGTCACTGTCAGTGTTCACACATGAATTTATATGAAGTGTCTCAGGGCTGAGCTGAGAAAGTAACACAACCATGAATAAAACAGTTGAAAGGTGAACACACACAAACACACAAACACACACACACACACACACGTATGTTTAAAATGCAAATCTCTATAAACACATCTAACAATATGAAATGCAATTACATGCTTCCAGTCTAATATTTCATTTAAGCTGTTAATAAGTCACTCAACTTTCAACTAACGTGTGATTCATCTTCTTTTTTGAAGTATTTTACATTACATACAGCAGAAGTTGATGCAACGTGATGCTCGTGGTCAGCAGCACAATTGAGCTTCAGGTTACAGCTAATTAACCTCAACCCTACCAAACCAGACCAGACCAGGCCAGTGTTAAGCTGTGTTTGGTAGAGCCAGTCTTGCTCCACCTTGACCGTATGGTACCATTTTAATCTGGTACAACAAGGGAAGGGTGCCAAAAATGGACGTGTAAAGGCTGGTTATTTGGGCTGCCTACTATTCCTAATGGAAATGCAAAACAATCTGTACCATACAGTACCAAACTGAACCATTCCACTGAGTGGAAAAACGGCATTAGAGATCTCCTACTTTTCTGGAGCAGGATGCCTATGTCATTTTGGGTGATAACTAGATTAAAAAGATTTTTATTTGAAGATCAAACCTACATGAATAATTAACCAAGAGAGAGTAAAGACCTTTAAGAAAGTCTCTGAACTTTTGCTTTCAACTGGAAAAGTGAAAAAAAAGGAAGCAAGTTAATGTTAAAATATGAACTTATGAAGTGAAAAAGTCAAAAAAAAATGTGCTGGTAGAACATAGAGGATTAATCAAAATACTTTCTGATTTTACAGCGGGTTTTTTTTTTAATTAATCCTAAACTAACATCTGTCCCTGATGTAATACACCAGCTGTTGTAGTGTTCTGTAATGACTCACTCTTAATCTCGTAAAGATATGGACCTAACAGTGAGAAGCTCTGACACGATAACTGTGATAAACCACTGAGTGCAAACAGTATTTGAAAACGTAAACTGTAAAAAACAGCAACACTGAAGCAGTGGGTCGGAACTGCAAAAATACCAGTACGTGTACATTAACAAAGAATACTGTATACAACATCTTTGTCTGCCTCGCCTCACCTCCTCCTCCTCCTCCTCAACAGGCTGATGAGAGCCGACGTGAACTTGAAGCAAGTAGAGCGGTTGAATATAAGATGGACTGTGTGTAGCGGGCAATTTGACTCTTGACTCTCTTCCCTCCTTAGAGTTTCCACTCATTCAGTTTAAGTATTTTTTTCTTTTTCATCTAAATCCACAGAAGATGAATGCATAGCAGTGGATGGTGCCTTATGTAAAATAGATGTGTGGGTGAAGTGTGGTGAAGAGGAGTAGTACATCCAAACATTTCACATATTGATCACAGATTATATACGGAGATAAGAGCACACTGCACGATGGACTGACTCCTCTCTAGAGACAGGGTTTTTTTTTAGCGTTCATACTTTAAGTACGGTGAACAAACTATTAGTTGCCAAAATTTCAACAAGAAAAATATATATAATGTTGCATTATCGTGTTAGATAACCATAGTATAGTGTAGGCTTTACTGTAGGTTTTCCTGGTGAGTGAGCCGCAGCCGTCCACAGAGAATAAAAAAAATATTTTAAAATCATTTTTGTAATATATTCATCTGCTGTCAACTGCTTTATCCTCCACATGAGGGTCGCAGGGCTGCTGGTGCCAATCCCAGCTGACACAGGGTGAACGGAGGGGTACGACCATCGCGGGACCAACGCACAGAGACCAACGACCATTCACCCACACACTCACACCTGCGGTCAATTTAGAGTGCCCTTATTACAATAGATTTGTTATGAAAACCAAAGGAAATGGCCTAAAGGAGTGACACTTGTTTGCAGTTTTTTTGACATGTGCCCAAAAGGTAATAAACCTGCACATGCAGACCTTGAATTTGATCCAAAAGTGCAAAATAATAATAATATCAATAATTCTTTTCTGAATCAGTACAGTTAGTCCTTACACTGTGGGGCTCAGGTAAAGAGGACCACCCATCAAAGGTCATGGGTTCAATCCCCCGCTCTGCTATTCCACATGCTGATGTGTCCATTGGCAAGACACTTAACCCAATTGCTGACAGCTGTTATGGCAGTGTTTGACTGGGTATGACCCATGTTTTGCTGCGAAACCGAACTGTAGAAATCGAACCGTTGCACCCCAGTATGAATGAGTAACACACATAAAGCAGTGCAAGGAAACTTTGAGATGTGATCGTGAATAGAAATGTGCTGCATAAATGCGGATTTTATACAATTTCCAAATCATTCATACGTCTGCTACGATCGTCTTTACACAAATTAAAACCTGCAATTCACTTTAGGTTTACTTTTCACATAATTCCATTTCTCGCAACAAGAGAGTGTCCCGTGCTCGTCATGCACTAGCAGGACACCGGACACCGTCTTGTTGTCAAAATGCAGTGTTGACTGTGGTCAGTGGAGGGGAGGTGGACAGACTCTGTCCTGACCTGACTGGCTGACTGACTGTGACCTCAATCACATTGCTGTACTCCCTCAGAGACACGAGGGGTTTATACTTTCTACCTGAAAGGAAAAAGCGTGTTCAAATGTCTGTGCATGTCCACATGAGCAGTCGGACATGATTGTGCTCCCAGACAGTACATCCATCTCAGATTTGTGTGTGTGCGTGTGTGTGTCTGTGGCCTCTGAGCCGAGCAACTGAACCGCTCCTAGATGATTCCTCAGCAGGCCATGAGTGTGTCACAGGTCATTTAAACACTCCTCTCTCCACTTGATGAAAGTTACATAGTAATAGGACAGCCAAGAAAGAGAGACGGAGGGGACGAGAACAAAAAAAGGTGTACAATAAAGGGTAGGTCCAAACAACTGTGCGTCAAGGGCATTTTGACAATTCAACTGGAGAACATTTTGAGCTGGGTGCATCAATAAACAGACAGACTCATGTTTAAATGGATAAGAGAGAGAAGGAGAGATAATAGACCTGTGCGATACCCACACATTAGCATTTAACCCCTCGCACATCACAAGGCTCTTACTCTGTCAGCAGCTGCAACACAACAATCAATCGCATTAACACAATCCATGAAAACGCTGAGGCTGAGCGCGAGCAGTCAGACGAAGAGGGAAGACAAATCCTCCGTGAGCAAACTCAAGAGAGAGTCCAAAAATAAAAATGGGTTTGATTTCTTATTTTACTGATGTCCCAGGAAAAAAAAAACAGCTGTAATGCTCATTTCACGGCCAAGAACACATCCCTTTCTCTTGCATTATTCGGACTTAAACCGAGCCTCCGAGGGTGTGATGATATCCATCTCCTCCGCTGCTCCCTACATCCAATGTTCTAGTCTCACACACACAGAGCCTGTCTTCTGTTACACTGGCTGACAGAAGCAGGTCACTCAGTCAAGTGTTATCTATAAATCCAGAGCCAGGCTCAGAAACATTAAGCCTCCAGTTTCAGAAGCCACAATAATTACTCAACAGAGGCACCACACAAAGCTGACAGCTGACACAGTTTGGTCAGCTGTCAGCTTTGGTTCCTCCTTGGTCAGTCCAAAGTATCAATATGGACCTGGACTAACAGTGCCACAGCAGATATTAATGTCAATTCTACTTTTGCTCGTTGCCAGGAATGTTCTGCCCCACAAACGTGCCAAAAGCAAAGTTGCTGATGTCAGACCAGCTGACTATATACATGGTCTCTTCCTGGTTTTCAACAAGCCAGTCCAACTATTTCTGGGAGTCTGTCAGCCAAAGATGCAGAGATGTTCTACTGCCTGCAGAAGTTGCCAAGAGTATTTAGCAACAGATGATAGAATTTAGTGGTGGCTGTGCACAGACTTTTTCATTTTAGGCCATGCCGAATCCCTCAGGGTTTACTACCAAAACAATAACTAAAGGACAATGTCACCATTTCTGATCGATGTTTTAATCACACACGTTACCTTACAAACTCTAAGTTTCCCCAGAGAAACAAGTGACCAGAATTTAAGCAGCTGGCTTATAGTAAGTGCAGCTTCATGCATATAGTCCAAAGTGTATGGCTTTATACATGGTGGACAAGTTGTCAAAGGTTTGGACTTTCAAAAATTTTGCAAAAAATGTGGCGTCATATGTAAACAGGTAGCTGTGGGTAAACTGGGTAACACTAGCAACCTTTACAAAACACAACAAGGAGATCACTCAATAAACATGAGGAGCCAGAGCAGGGCTTTCTGCTACTGCTGCGTCAAAAAACCTCCCAGCTCTAAACCTAATAAAAAGGCTGAATGCAACACTTGATGAAATTTAAAACTAATAACTCAATATACTGCAAGCATCTCTTCTAATTTT
This sequence comes from Brachirus orientalis, assembly GCA_016785285.1. Lineage (NCBI taxonomy): Eukaryota > Metazoa > Chordata > Actinopteri > Pleuronectiformes > Soleidae > Brachirus > Brachirus orientalis. Next base: position 203,158 of record JAFBJR010000112.1, on the reverse strand, counting down.
TGTACGTAGCTATCCCAGCGACAATGTTGATGGAGCCTGGGAAGCCGATTTAACTCTCTTCTCGATCCCTAAATGATGGATTTAACTCTCTTCTCGATCCCTAAATGATGGAAAACCACTGATATAAGAACAGCCGATGTCACAAGGCTGTCATTAACTTTACCGTAAAAAAGATGAACAGCCTTTCATTACAGAAGAGTTATGAATTATGGAGAGAAAGAGTATTAATAAGTATTGGTATCAATAAGCAATGCCAGTACTGGCATTGTTAATTCATTCATTGTCTATTATTTTACCCTCCACATGGAGGTCGTGGGGGCCAATCTCAGCCGACATAGAGCGAAAGGTCTGGACAGGTCACCGGTTTGCTGGAAGGCAGCAGTGTTTTGCTGCCGTGTGGCTCAGTAATAATCGTATCGATACCCTTCACAATTCAGAAACAGTTTATAAACTCTCTGTGTGTGTGTGCGTCTGTGCACAGATAAATATTAAAGTGGGTTCAGCACCTGTGTACCTGGTTTTCCTCATGTTGTGGGGACCTAAATCTGTTTACACAGTCCTGATGGGGACACAAATCAAGTCCCCACAATGTAAATGACTCCATTTTAAGATGAAGCCATGTTTTAAAGTTAGGCTGCGGTCAGAGCAGTAGTAATTATGGTAAAGGTTAGAGTTACGTCTCAATGCGACGTCCTCTGTCAGACTGAGTAGCGGCTACAGAGGCGGACATGAGATCCACGGGCCTGTTTGAGTGGAAACGAGCCCGGCTGCTGAACCCAAACAAGCGTAGAAAAGCGCAGGCTGAGTCTTCAGGACACGCCCCCCTCGCCCAGGCTGCTGTGACACCGAGCCAGCGACACTGTGATAAACAAACCGTTATCGTCGTCATCATCATCATCATGATTATGGAAAGTGATGCTGGTGGACTGAAGCCATCAGTGTTGCATTTACAGCAGGACACAGGCCTGAGTGCGGCTCTGTCTGTGCTTTGTCCGCGTAAACACGCGACTCGTGCGTTTAATGAGTCAGACGAGTGCACAACTGACACCTTCATCAACGCGCGCGCGCGCACACACACGCACACACACGCACACTGCTCCCTGTGAAGAGTGCGCCCTCGCCTCTCCTCTCGTGAGTCTCACCTTGTTTGACACATTTGAAGCGAACCGGGTCTTTGCAGTGCTTAATCACGGCCAGCACGTCCCGGGTGGTGAGTCCGGCCACTGGCATGTCGTTGACCTCCAGCAGCAGCTCGTCCTGGGCCAGTTTGCCGCTCTGGATCAGTCCCTTCCCCTGCTTCACCTCGCCGAAGTAAGGGAACTGGCCGTTCTCCGCGCCTCCCTTCAGCTCGAACCCCAGCTCCCCATCCTTCCCACGCGTGATCACGGCTTCGTGGACTTTGTTAGTCCAGTGGTTCTTCTTCTTGAGGCTCTTAGACATGTTGAGGGCGAGTAGAATCTCCACGGGCTAGCCCATACAAACGCCTGCGGTCCTACCGTCTCATCCCTGCCTTCTGTGCGAGCAGCTGCAGCGGCTTCACGGCGCCCGTGGCTCCATCATCAGCGGTGCACGCCAGGCGCAGTGTCCGCTCGGCGAGCCGCGCAGTCGGACGGAAGGCTGCAGTAGAGCTCGGAGGCGGCAGATATGATTCTTCCTCTGTCAGACACACGGGCAGACCAGACGCAGGAGACAGATACTGGCGGATGACCCGGATGTGAAGCCTGAAGGAGGGGAGAGATGAATGGTTCTGGTTCGGCGTTTAAGGATGGAGAGGAGGGGAAATAACAGGAGGCGCTTCACTCCCTCTACAGTGCTGCCTGCCAGGGGCGCTTCCTCAGGCTGACTCTGATCACACACACGGGCTCAGGCGCTGGGAGGAACCTCAGTTTACACCACATTCTATTGCGTAGAATAAACATTTATATAGATGCCATCATGTTTGAGTCTCTTCTGGAATTCAAATAATGCAGTGGACACACGCAGCTAATATGATTTCACATGCGGACGGAATATAAAAGTTATTCTCAAGACATCAGAGAGAATGTGACATCAAAATTATGGAAAAAAATGCATTTTGATCATAACACTACTTAGTGGTGTTTTCATTAGGGTTGCACTTCAATGAAATTATGCGCATAAATGTATATATACTTGCAATTTTGGCCCAGTGTGTGTGACATTTAGCAGGGTTTGTCATATCCAAGTGTAACTTCTGCATGTATCTGTCTTTATTACACACCAGGACTGACACAGCACAGACGGAATGGGCAGCACACGTCGGCGTCCACAGGGGCGGAATGGGGTTGGCTTATCCACGGGCTGTCTGGAGGTCTCCGGAGAGAAACTGAAATTGAATATACTACCACTGTTATGCGCAGGTGTATAATCATGTTAAAATAAAAATGATTTGGTCTTCATAGCCATAGGATAAGCTTTTTATGAGTACATTAGGCACAGGCCTTGCTTTATGGAGGCTGCCATGTTGTTTCTACACAGTCCCCACTGGACAAATGAGGCTGACTTTATGTGTTTTTTTTGAGTTTTGAAGTGGAAACTTACAAATGCAAACAATATGTGAAGGTCACCATTTAGCTCCCTGAGGTGCGTTTGAAAGGGAGGGACGGGCAGAGGAGTCCTCCCCTTGTTACAGTGCGCAGTCTCACATTAGATGTCACTAATTCTCACACAGTACGCCTTAAATTTTGGGGGAAAAATTGGGACAGGCATATACATTATAAGCATTTTGCATCTGTGTTCAGTCACTGCTGTGTGTCGTTTGACTTTGTCAGCGCTGTTTGTATCTGTGCAACTGAATTTCAGAAGTGTGGCGGCTATAACGACTACTATGACAACTAAAATAGCTTTCCAACTGAGACCTTTTAACCGCGTGACCCTTAGTTAGTGATATTAGCACCAACTTACTACAGAGGGCACGCATGAACTGAAAAGATAAATAGACCATATCCCGCATTAAAACCGAACACAGAGGAGTCCTCATCAAAAGGAACTGCAGATTTAAAATCAGTTTCAACAATTATTATTTGCATTGGGTAACATGCTACTTTTTCATAGTAAGAAATAGCTCACGTCAACATTTTGGCAAAAACATAGAGTGTTGCTGTGTGAAAGAAGTGAAATGTGTTCCCTCTGTGCAGCCCAGACAGCAATAAATGGTCAGGGTGGATACACTCTGAGCAAAAATGCCTGAGCAGTGAGTCCCACAGGCTCATCTCTCAGCTGACCAGAGCATTTACTGCATGTCTTTCCCCACATTTTCTGTCTCCCTTCATTATCTCTGTCAAAAAAGGGCACAGAATGCAACAAACCAAAATCACCGCCATTAATTTGGTCAGCATCACATCACTGCTTTAATGACATATCAAAATCCAACAGAGAATGACAAATCCTTTTGTTGCCATTACTTTTTCATGACTACATGGCTTTCCAGAGTGGATGAAGTAAAGTTCCATTTAATATTTAACACAAAAGTCGAGGGCTGACAGTCGAGAGATGACAGTCCCTCATACTGCCACTCTCAGCCTCTCTCTCTCTCTCTTTCTGTGTGTTTCAGGTCATGCAGTAACGCGAGTACCCTCCCTACAAAACAACACTGTACTCTACACCATGCCCTTGTGCATTTGCGACCAGTAAATAATCCATGAACAGCAGTGGATCCACTTTGGCTCTGCCTCTTCACTCGCTTTGGTGGAATTCTGGCATTTAGGCCAAACATAATTCTGGTTCCAGCAATTCTGAACAGACCGATGATGCAGATTAGATGATTATTGAAGACTATCAGTGACAGTGGAGAAAGAGCATTTGGCATAATCCAGAAAACTGGCTGGATTAGGCTGGACCCAGAGGGGAAATAATCCTTTGCTTTGCTTAGTGGTGCCTCTGCTGGTAGATGTGAGAATTGAGCCAACTGGAGTGTGTCAGATACAACATTGCATTACAAAGCTGCTCAACATCAACATCAGCCCAGTTCCAGGCCTAATAAATGCTGAAACCAGCGGATGCTGCCTTCAATTTGTATTATAATCTGGCACGTTGTAATATTTTTGTTTCTTTTTAGTGTACAGGTCATCATACTGGCTGTCTATACCTGGATCAGAGTAGTGCACCATTTTGAATGTATATTTGTGCACAGTAGTGACAGGGGAACAAAAGAAAAGAGCTGTCAAAACCTTGAGTTTGGGCATCTATATTTGGAGCCACTTCAAGCGACTCACTGCCACTTTTAAGATTTTCTCTTGACAAGATGCTAAAGTGGAGCAGCAGTTTTCAGTGGAGTGAGCGCGGCCAAATCACTCATGGCTGTAGACTTTAGAGGGAGGGCAGTTTCTGCATGAGCTCATTGCATCGCAGCACTGTAATGATGGCCTTTGGTAAATGTGTCGTCATGTCATCGTTAATGTTATTTATCAGGACAAACCCCTGGGGGTGAAATACGGAGGTAAAAGAGTGACACCGGAGCAATTTGCTTCACTTCCTTTGCCTTTTTTGCACAATATTGTTATATTACCATTTCCTCTTTTATTTATGTTTTAAAAATCTTTTTATTGGATGTTCCCCCCCTTTTCTTTTTTAAAAAAAAAAACATAGACGAATTAGATATTTTGTCTATGAAAAACATATTTCCTATATATCTATTTACGCACATGTGCATTCAATTAAACGTGCATTTTTTTATTTTATTAATTACTGTGAGGAATAATGTAGAAGAATTGTGTGGAAGTCTTTATTGATACGTGGAAGAATGTGGAACTAAAAACCTTTGCAAATACGATGGGAAGTAGAAGTGAATACACTACCAGTCAAAAGTTTGGACACGCCTTGTGACACATTTAAGGTTTTTTGCAATTTTGCGGACTGACTGACCTTCAGTTCTTAAAGTAATGATGGACTGTCGTTTCTCTTGACTTAGCCGATTGGTTCTTGCCATAATATGAATTCTAACAGTTGTCAAATAGTGCTGTCGGCTGTGTTACCAACCTGACTCCTGCACAACACAACTGATGGTCCCAACCCCATTAAGAAGGCAGGAAATTCCACAAATGAACCCTGACAAAGCACAGCTGTGAAGTGAAAACCATTTCAGGTGACTACATCATGGAGCTCACTGAGAGAAGGCCAAGGGTTTGCAGCGCTGTCAACAAAGCACTTTGAGGAGGATCTAAAATATTAAACATATTTACACTTTTTACTACATAATTCCATATGTGTTCCTTCATAGTTTTGATGCCTTCAGTTATAATCTACAATGTAAACAGTCATGAACATAAAGAAAAACCATTAAATCAGAAGGTGTGTCCAAACGTTTGACTGGCAGTGTATGTTGTTTAATAACAAGACCTTAATCTTTCTTATTCTTTCTTTGAAAGCTGTGGGCCCAAGCAGCTGCCTCAAATCCCCCCCGCGCTCAGTCAGAATATTACAATTATGAAGATCTAAAAACAACACACATAGAAATGGTGACCTCCTCTGTCTGTAAATATATTTTTTGTGTGTTGAGTGAGGGAGGAAGATGAAGAAACATGACCTCATATCATCAGCATTATACAACAGACTGTGGGGGGCAGAAATTGAAAATCCAGTAACATCAGGTTGTGTGCGCCCTCAGAAGGAGGATTTCAATGAAACTCATATGGATCGAGCTCACTGCCTCCTTCACTGATGCTCTGCTCTTTGCTTTTGCTTTCGCTGCTGGGGAAGAAATGCATGCTAAGTGGTTTTTATTGCTCAGCAAAGACAGAGAAGTGGAGAATGGGGTCACCTTCACACACACGCAGGTTCACACAGATCATGAACTGCCGAAACACAGTGTAATCCCTGATGTCTAACCCTGACCTTAACTTACCCACCATTTAAATCTTGAGGTGGGAAAACCAGGTTTTGGTCTCCATGAAAACTATGCCAGAAAACATTCTAAAGAGGTCACAAGTACGAGTACAAACACTGGACGGAGTTTCTGCATGTCTGTATCATCCTTACTTCATCCATGCATGCACCAGACATTAGAAACAGAGAGGAGAGAACACTGTCTACCATCTTTGGTGAGAGAGACAGTATTTGGAAGACATTTTCAAATGATTTATTCAACACAACAACTGTGGGTGTGCAGTATTGGAGAAGTGGTTAAATTCAGTTTTAAATATGCACCCACACACACACACACACAGATAAAACAGTCTGGATATTAGTTTATCACAGAAGCTGTGGCACATTGGCGTAAGAAAAAAAAACAAAACAAACCCAGAAATGTTGAAGGTGTGAAGTTGACACAGTTACGCTATTACATTTAAACATCAAATGTCTGCTTTCATTTATTTATTTGAAAAACAATTTTAAAGCTATGCCCACTGTTATTTCCTTATTAATCATTTTACACATTATAATCATTGTAACATGGTAACATATGACACAGGGAAAAACGACAATTTACCAATATCTGCAGCTTTTCGTAAGATCTTTGCACTGATCCAAGCATTTGAAAGATTCCAAGTCTTTACCATCATGTGGGGAAAAAAACGAACGCATTATCTTTGCGATGAAATTCTTCTTTCTCTGTGGCGCCACCTGATCAAGAAAAGAAAAAGGAAATAAGATTTTAAATTTTTTTTTTAATGATTCGCTTATCTTACTATCTAACTAAATCAACCAAGTCATGCAGAATTCAGTGCCTTTTTTTTAAAGAGTCAAAGAGCAATTTTTAAGACGCGAGTAACAGACTGTCAAAATTCAAATTATTATTTTTTTTTAATCAACACACAACTCTTTAAATTTTGAATTGAATTGAATTGAAGATTGAATTGAGTTCAGATATTATGAAAAAAATATGATGTTCTGGTATTTAATTGCTTGGAAAAAATAATTGGTCCTAGGCCAAATTGACATGCCGACCCCTGATGTAGCCAGAGGTGACACAGAGCCATACTGTATTTGCCTCAGCAGGTGGTAGAGACCAAAACAGAGCTCAAATAATCAGAGACCGAATTAATGTTAATGTTGTTTGTTGTCTATAACATACACTACCAGTCAAACGTTTGGACACACCTTCTGATTTAAAGGTTTTTCTTTATGTTCATGACTGTTTACATTGTAGATTATAACTGAAGGCATCAAAGCTGTGAAGGAACACATTATGTAGTAAACAAAAAAAAAGTGTAAAATAACTCTAAATATGTTTAATATTTTAGATCCTCCTCAAAGTGCTTTGTTGACAGCACTGCAAACCCTTGGCCTTCTCTCAGTGAGCTCCATGATGTAGTCACCTGAAATGGTTTTCACTTCACAGCTGTGCTTTGTCAGGGTTCATTTGTGGAATTTCCTGCCTTCTTAATGGGGTTGGGACCATCAGTTGTGTTGTGCAGGAGTCAGGTTGGTAACACAGCCGACAGCACTATTTGACAACTGTTAGAATTCATATTATGGCAAGAACCAATCGGCTAAGTCAAGAGAAACGACAGTCCATCATTACTTTAAGAACTGAAGGTCAGTCAGTCCGGAAACTTTTGACGGGTAGTGTATAAATATCATGCAAACCTCATGCAGGAAGGCTCTCGGTCATGATCCTTTTTAATGCATGGCAACAGTGCTAGCCACGTTACCACCGTGTGGCCCGCGGCAATATCATTCAGCCTTTAAACCAAATTAAAGCTGCAGTCTGTAACTTTTCAATGTGAGCAAATGTCTGTTAAAAAAAAAAAATCAAGCTAGATACAATCTGGATATGCTTAAAAATCTGATTTTAACAAGGACACAGTGACGCACTTTATATCGCAACTGATGGAGGGCAGGTGAAATCACAACAGCTACATAAGTAACCTCTGGATTCACCTATATGGACACAGGAAAACCTCATATAATATGGATCTTCCAGCCTCCTCAAATGTTACGTACACGGATGAAGAAACGAGCAGATTATCGCCCACGCTGCAGTTTTCAAAGACATTCCTCCGATGTGATCTCTGGTTTGAAACAGACACTTTTGCTTTGCTTGATCACCTCCTTTAACCTCAGTGCTGCCCCTCTCTTTCGCTTTTTTGTCAAACACATACCTTCATTTTCCTTTCGAAGCCGCTGATTTGATCTCCTCAGGGCAGATTTGAAGACGAGCCGGTGCAGTTAGGGTTCAAATCACACGACGACTCCCCAGAATAGTGTCATAGTCTCAGCTAAGGGCTTTATCTTTGTGCTCGAGCAGCTCATTATTAGTCGGCGGGAGTCAGCCTCGGCACTGCTCTGGCTAATACGGACGATGTTCGATGCCATGTACAAAAATACACACCATAAATTCAGAGCCCAGTTTAAATGAGATGAAGAGATGCAGGGGGGCATTTCCTTACATAAAAGAAATTACACATTAGCATATACTGTCTATATAATGTTAATCCATAGGAAGGAACATTATGGAAATAAAAAATAAGTATGAATTTAAGAAGATGAGCTGCCAGAGAGTTGCATCACTGAACCTGCATAAATAAAAAAAACCAATATGAAGGGGAAATATGACAGTTGTTCTGCTAATCCTAACACTAGCTCTAAACTAATTCCTGTTACGACCGTTCAGCTCTTGAAAAAGTGATTTCCTACCAAGCTACCACAGCCTGGGAGGAAATCACTTTTTCACTTTGCTTCAGGATTCATTCATCCTAATCTGGAGCCATTACCAGCGGGGATTTCATACAAATGGCCACTGCATCTCTGCCAGGAAGAGTCTGTGTTAATTATATTAAAGATGCTGATCAGATTTTTCCTCTCAGCCAGCTTTTATGAGCATCCAGGAGTCATCAGTTACACAGTGTGTCCACTAGGTGGAACAGTTTACTGATGCACTAAAACATCAGCTCCACCGACACACTGACATGGATGTTGGATATTTATAGGTGCAGGAGGATGGTTATGCTAGAAGTTGTTTATACAAGAAATATGGGTTTAATCAGCTGATGGGAGGCTAATTATATAAGTGGGATTTTGTAAAAATCACTGCTAGTTCAGAGGTCAAACGCAACTCCCAATAATGTGATGTGGATATTTGAAAACTGGGTTCAGATGACCTGTGTTTAGAGAGTATATATTGTGCTGCACAACAACAGTGCTGATATTTGGTCTCAACTAAAAATATATATATATTTAGAATTAATAAATAAATGGGACTTAAAATAATGTTGTGCAAAAAAAAAAAAAAAAAGCAAAGCTCCTCCTTCCTAACTAACTCCATGTCCACCGATATGGGTTTTTCTGCTGCTCTTATTTTCAGAAATCGGTGCATATAACTTTTATATAACTGATTTTCTTTTTTTTTTTCTCTCCATTCATCTGATTAAATACGAGTTTAAAAAAAAATGATACACAAAAGCTGGTCAACATAGGATAATGCATATTGGGTCTGCACTGTGGAGCACTGCATATTTCTAAAATAAATAAATAATAAATGTGTAAATTGAAATTTAAATACATGTAAAAGGTCATAAAAATGTAAACTGTCAAATACAGCCAATGCTGATTTTATTTTCTTTCATTAATATGTTGTTTTTTTTCAATTTATGTACTATTAATTTTTCCGCTCACTGCTCAACTGGAAGACTGTTACAAATTCCATTAATTCCGTTACATTTTTTCAGAGTGTAACGGAATTAATGGAAGACCAACTATTTTAGTCAGTCGGCGGCGCGGACCTTCTGCGAAGCCGCGGACCTTCTGCGAAGCCACACACTTCTATTTGGATGACAGACTGTTTAAACTTTAGGGTGCATATACAATCAAATGTCTATGTGCTGTTTATAATTCTGACGCGTGCCATTATTACACTCAACCAGTAATAATTGTGGACTAATTGATGTATGTATGGGTGTGAAAGTCATTTCGTTGTACTTGTACAATGACAATAAAGGCAATTCAATCAATCATTACCTAGCTCTTATTAACACATTGTCTATGTATACACTCATAATTAAGCATTAATATGTCAGTAATATAAGTTTACTCTACATAACCTTCTCTAATTATAGTAGGTAAAAACAGCAAATACTATAATCTCAACATGCTTTGGTGGTGACACTAAAAGTTATTCTTCCTTAAATAAAAAAACAAACATGTTAACAATGACCAAATGACCACATGTCAACGTCTTCTGAATATGAATATGTTCCCCATTCTCGAGTAGGGTCAAAGCAAACCCTTAATGACCCAGTATACATGTTAATCACCATAGTTAATGGTGAATATGTGTAGCCTTACATAGATTGTTACTCTAACATTTGCAGGACACAGGACAAACTCTTATGACCAGCAGTGAAAATTCGAGGAGGAGCTGGTGCCAGATACACATTTGTGACCTTTAAATCAATGAACTGAGAGTGAAAGAACTAACAATTTATTCAGTTAACCAATTGAAAGAAAATTGCCTCACAGTTTGAGCTTTGTTGTGTGTAATCAGAGCAATGTTTAATGTTAATCACTGACAGGAGGGAGGTGAGAGGGTTTCAGCTTTAGCAAAAAAAGGAAGACAGGAAAAAAGAAGTGTTGCATAAGTTGCTGTGGTTTCACTACGGCAACTCCTTTATTAGCAAAATCATGGATATTAGTCCACTAATGTCCCCATCCAATGGAAACAGAGGGCTGGGTGTGTGTGTGTGTGGGGTGGGGGGTTATGTAACTTGAAACATCACAGCTCATAATCAATAACAGTGCACATGTGCTCAACCAGCTGTCTATCCGTCTATGCACTGAACACATATCTACTGTACATATGGTCCTACTGTCTGCTACAAGGCCGCCATTGGCATCCTCTTTTCAAAGCTTCTCTTCTTTTCATCATTCAATCAGGAATGCTTCAACTTGTAGCAGCGCACACACAACGCGCGCCAATTAAATAGACAGAGATGCTTGTATTTGGTTGCTTAGAAAAATAAAAACTTTGAAAGAGGATGACAAATAGAGGAATAAAGTCCCTTTGTTTTATTTTGTGCACACACTCGCACTCACACTCGCACCTTTTGGCCTCAATCGAAAAAGCTCCCTCTCGAAGCACACGGGCAATCCACACATCCGGAAAGGTTTCTCACAGTATGTCAGAGAAAAGTCAGAGTGAATTGGTCTAACAGAGTGACTTGGTCTTACTTGGTTTACACAAGGCGGAAGAAAAAAAAAAAAAAAAAAAAAAAAAAAAAAAAAAAAAAAAAAGTAACGCAATGACGAAATAATCACAAAAATATGGACTCTGAAGGGGGATGAGAAGAGTTGAATGGCAACCACTAAAATAAACCTAATATCTACGTCAACGAAAATAAAACACTGCAACTAAGGCATGCAAGGCACGGGTGCCTAAAAATAAAGATGAAAAAACAAAAAGTGTTCATTGATGGACAAAAAAATGTAACCCCCCCCTCCCCCTCCCATTTTTATATAAAAATTTAAAATAATGAGAATAAAATGGTAAAACACGTACATTTTAAAACCCATGAAAAATCCCCGGACAAAGACAGTTGTACAAATATTTTACACAAAACCTTTTTTCTACACACCGGCTTCAAAACTTTAAGAGATGAACATAAGTTAATAAGAGGTTAAAAGTGACATTCCCAGCAGGGTCCATAAAGATCCCTCCAGTCTGACTCCCCTTGAATAAAATCACTCAGAAGGTCAGCCAACCTCCCGCCTGAAGGAAAGAAGGAAGAAAAAAACAAAACAAAAAAAAAAAACACTAATTATGGAGAGAACCTTTTAAACAGACTCCAGTGGTCCTGATCGTTTGTCCTTGAACAGCAGACTTTACCTTTAGAAGAGGCCGCAGTCTTTCAGGTTGTTCTTGATGATGACGTCAGTGACGGCGTCAAACACAAACTGCACGTTCTTGGTGTCGGTGGCACAAGTGAAGTGAGTGTAGATCTCCTTTGTGTCCTTTCTCTTGTTCAGGTCCTCAAACTGGCACTGAATGTAAGCCGCTGCCTCCTCATACGTGTTAGATCCTAGAGGGGCGGACGGCAAAGAGGAGACGGTTGGAAGGGAAAACCTCACAAACAGAAACACTCACTCGCTCATCTTCTGCCGCCTTATCCTCCACATGAGGGTCGCAGATTTGACCTAATCCCCAAATCTGTGTGTTTTTGTGTGGGAGGAACGCGGAGAAAACTCACGCAAGAACATAAGATAAAAGCCGCTGTAAATTCAAGTCACAAAGAGGACCAGGCCCTTGAAATCATGCATGTGTCACAGCTGCACATGATGGTTTCAAACATAGCTGAACCGCAGCACAACTCGGGAAACAGGACAGATGAGGACGGTGTCATTTCTGCTGCTACTAGGGATTCATGATATTATCTGCACATCAGCCAATATTGGCTTTAAAATGTATTAGTGGATATCGGCAAGCATGCCAAGATCCCCCAACATGACTAATGACTAATACAGAAGATTATGTTTACTTGTTTTACACAGTGAAGAAAATGTACAGTATATTTATATCTTCTACGTCTCCTGTGAGAGAAATATGCAAAATATATTAATTTCAATACAGAAGAGAATATATAACCTCTGCAATCGGGAATATATATATCAGATATCTGCAAAATGTCTAATATCGTGCATCCCTTGCTGCTACTGTGGCAGCTTCATCAGCCTTTGCTCTTCGCAAGACATCGCACATGGGGCCCTTATTGAAAACAAAAAAAGGTAAATATTTTAAAAAAAATTATAAACTAATTCAATTCTGTTGGGGGAGAACAAGGAGAAATAAAATGATCAGGGAGGCATTCCACTGCTTGAGTGCCAATTATAAAATGCAAGTCATTTTCATTTGATAATATTAACGAAAACAAAACAGCAGTCTTTTAAAAGGGGTTAACTTATGTTAAGTTAAAAAAAAAATTGGCTGAATGCAGTGACAGGTGTTCATATTTGATGCAAAACACACAGCACAACATGGTTGAAATCATGAGGTTGGAAAGAAACTAATCAGTAAATAAGCAGGAAGTCATTAAGATAAAGTCTATTATGGCTACATTAGAATAGATGAAAGCTTATATTTCTACGGTCAGGTAATGATGATGCAGTGTTTAACATTTCACCGAGTGGTCAGTGGATGTAATGTAATGTCACATCTGAAGATTAAATGAATTGGGGATTTTATTCAATGCTGCTTCTGAAAGGAAAGTGAACCAGTTTGTTCAGACAACGTAGCCTTCTTTTATTTACACTACATCTGAGTTTGTCTTCATAAACCTCAGTAGTTAAAAATAAATAAATAAAAGCTTACAGAGAGGAAGTTTCTGTGTCTCACACAGTGTTTGATACAGCTGTAACAAACATGTGACAACTTCCCTTTGTGACTTTACATAAAATCTCCCCTCCCTGAAACCAAATATTTTAGAGACAAATCGGCTCGGCCAGTATTCCCTCTGACGTGTCCATTGCACACTTTAACAAAATACTGAGGTGTGTGATCAAATGCACCACTTTTGGAGCCCCCGCAGCCGACATGCTACAGGAAGTGTAAACAGCTTTAGTGTCAAGTGTGGTTGAAGTCTCCTGTTGGACTGGTTGACTGATCTGATCTCATTTGGCCAAATTGATCGCAATACATCTTGGGTATTAAAAGATGCTTAAGATTAAGAAAAATAGATATAAACAAATCATTTGCATATTCCTGCTCAACAACCACCACAGAAACTTGGCTAAATGCATTTGAATATTCAGGTCAAAAATGAGTTGACATGCTGCAAATACAAGCTGTTTTTTTAGGTTCCATTATAAATTATTAATACATAGTATGTTATTTCTGCAGCTGAGTCTCTCATTTGAAGACCTGGTTTGATGACGTCAAAAAGCCGCATGAGATTATGGGAATTGTTGTCTTGTCAATTGGTTCCCTTGTGTGTTTGCGCTTTACAAAGAGCTTCAGCAGCAGCAAACAGCAATTAGGTAAAAAATACACACAGTAAAATGGAAAAAAAAACAAAAGACAAAACACAGTTTTACTAGTTCTATAGAATATTTCCCTCCTCACTCTTGACCCTCATTTTTTTTTTAGATATGTTAATGCAGACTTGTAGGCTGATTTGAATGATTTCACTGCACTGTGGCTGATGTAGTTAATCAAGAGATCAAGTGACCACAGCCCTAAGTGTGAGTGCCAGTCATTTTTTGGTGAACAAAGACAAAGACAGATTTTTAACAGTCCAGTGAAGCAGCCCACGCAGCTCAGGAGCAGAGTAGAGGGGACAATAAAGAAAACAGATCTTTGTGTCAGCTGCACACACTGCCACACCTTTGAGTGGCCACAAGAGGCAGACAAACTGAGTGTGGTGATGAGGAGCTGTGGAGGTGAAAATCTAAAATCCTCATGAGTACATGCTTTAAAGCTCCATTAAAATGAATATGACAGTATAACTTTTACTTGCAGAAATAAATATTCAGAATGGATTTTAAATCCCCACCCAGGTTTACATGTAAGGTTAGTCTTCAAAAATAAACTGGCAGGACTAGGTGGTTGTTGTGTAACATGAAAGCACAGTATTTGCATGTTTAGCAAAGCTGAGCTGCGCACTGGCGCGCGCGCGTGCACACACACACACGCGCGCACACGTCTCTGTATACATATCTCTCTCTCACCTGCATATTCTGGGTAGCAGATTGTGAGTGGACTTTTTTTGATCTTCTCTTCAAACAGGTCTTTCTTGTTAAGGAAGAGGATAATGGAGGTGTCTGTGAACCACTTGTTGTTGCAGATGGAGTCGAACAGCTTCATGCTCTCGTGCATCCGGTTCTGAATGAGAAACGCTAAAATGAATTCAAATCAAGAGGCAGATGATGAATCTGTGTGTGTGTTCGTGCTTGACAGCTCTTACCATCTCCTCGTCCTCAGCCAGCACCAAGTCATAGTCGCTCAGAGCCACGCAGAAGATGATGGCGGTGACTCCCTCGAAACAATGGATCCACTTCTTCCTCTCTGATCTCTGACCACCTACATCAAACATTCTGCAACGGGATCACAAAAACACACTTGAATAACAGCGGCACACAAACCGCACAGCACAAATATGGCTCTGATTAGACCATATTTTTACAGGTGCTTTACAGAAGTGTGGAACACTTTATGACAATATGTTTACCCTGTAATGTTAAGATGAATGCTCCCCTGGCACAAATAATATTAATTTTGCTTATAAAGCACTTAGAAACCAATTTACAAAGTGCTTTGACAGTCTAAGTAAGAAACAGGATATTGGGAAAGAGAAAGACATAAGGCAAGTCACAAAATGTGGAACACCAAATATGAAAAATAAATAAACAGAAAGAAAAACAGGAAAATGACACACAAAGGCAAATGGAGCAAATAAAATAGTGATAAATGTAACAAGCCATAAAAATACAAATGGACAAAATCACAAATGAGTTTGAAGAAGTTATTCAAATATGCCACTGAGTCTGGGAGCCTGTAGACATACAACACAACTGAATCAATATTTTATTTCACTTGATTCACTCAGGCTTTGTTTTCAGGGTCTGTAATTCTGTCACTGATGATTGTCACTTTTTATTTAAACAGGCAGGTGCAGCTATTAGTGAGAAAAAGACTGGATCTATTTAGATTATAGAAAAATAAATCAACTGCACTAGTTGTACTCACTTGAAGTGCAGGTCCTTGAAAGTGAAGTGTGTTTCTACAATACCAGTAGTTTTGACTCTGGTCCTCAACACATCCTGTTGAGTGGGCACATAAGAACCATGGGATATCCTGTCCAAGTCATTTAGGTAGCTTTGTAAGAGAAAAACAAACGGAGACAGAAAGATAGAGATTAACAATAGATTAAAAAAAAAAAGAGAGAACTGCAGCCCAAGGTCAGGGCCACACCGGATGCACAGGTTGGATGGCAGCGTTACTGCACCTCGCTGTTCACACAGGAAGTGTGTCAGCTGTGGAGCTGCTGCTGTGTTTTACACAACATTTGCCCTTGGAATATAAATAAAATAATTAGAAATATGCCAATGTGCTCAAGTAAATGCCAGGCATCTATAGTTTGAAGCCATGCATCTATCAGTCCTGCAAACAATTTACATAAAAAATCTTGTTACAAGAGAAATGGATTACGGAACCCTTTAAGCTTTTACTTTGAAATGGGTAAAGGACATGATGTTGTGTGATAAGAGCTGTTGTCCAGTTAAAAAAGAAGTCAACAGCTCTGTTGTTAGGGCTGAGTCATACTGACTGTTTTCGACATCTGCAAAGAGCTTCTTCTGAATTTCCATGTGCATACAGATTTTAGTCTTGATTTGGTGTTTAATACAGCCAATTGTTTTATAATACTGAACATGAAATACTTAAAAATACATTTTTTTTCCACAAAGATTAACTTGAAAGTACTTTCAAATTGAGATCATTTGTGACTGTGATTACTGCAATAAATAATTCATTCATGCACTCACTTGCTCATCTTCTACCGTTTTATCCTCCACATGAGGATCATGGGGTTGCTGGTGCCTAATCCCAGCTGACATGCGTTATTAAAAAGATCCATTAAACCAAAAGCATACTTTTATAACTCAAAATCACATAGCAGTTACCAGATGAACATATAGGCTATAGTTGATTTTCTGGATGGTGTTTACTTTTCACAGCTTTGTTGTAGTTACTGTTATTTGCCCATAGAAATGTTCACTACAACAGGATCATCTAACATTAGCTAGTTTCAAACTTCAGAGAGCAGCAATGACTCTCAAGTTAACACAGGGGTCCACGTAGTCTCTCTTTCTCTCTCTCTCCATCTTCTCTTGTGGTGTGTGTGTTTGTTAAACAAATGGACAGTCATTCTGTGTGCGTGTGTGTGTGTGTGCGTGAATAAAGAGTTGACACCGTATCTACCTCTACCTCTCTCTCTCTACCTCTACCTCTCTCTCTCTTTATGTAAGCATCCATCAACATAAAGTCTGAATAGCTATTATAGCAATATTGTTTTCATGTAAAAACATACTTCTACTGCAAGGGCCCTTCGGTGCAATAATATTTTTGTTGAAGGTTATTACACTGTCAGAATCTTAAACCAACCCATGCCTACATAGAACACTGCTTGTTGATTTTTCAGTGGCTAAAAGCTGCAGCTCAACTGCAGTAACATTAGTTTCATTTTTGTGGATAAACAAATTCAATTTTATTTGAAAAAAAAAAAATTATTCATATGTAATATTTATCAGATTGCCTATATTCATTGATGAAAACATAGCCATGAGAATTAGGATATGGAAAATTTTGCATCATCGTGATATCAAATCAAATTGTTATATGAGTTGATAATTGTAACTTAATTAAATCAAATCTTGAGGCCAGTGATGTTGCACAGCTCTAACACAGTGTGAAAGACAGGTATAATTCAGCATTAGTCCCCATGTCAGAGAGTCTCACTTACTATGCTGCAGAGTCGTTGAGCTGGTATTCCCGGGAGCGGCTGAAACAGGCCTGAACTCCGCCATCTTTCCACAGCCTCTGGATGACCCCAGCCAGCTCGCCTGTCATGAAGCCTTCCTCTGCTGAACCCGCCAGGACAAACAGCTGCCGCGCATCATCCTGATGAGACCAAGCTGTTTAAGTCTCAACCCACAACATTTCCAACCACATTCATCAAAAAGGAAAGTATTTGCATTTCTTTTTGTTATTTTGCATTTTAAAAAAAATTATCCAAAGGCAAATCATTGTCAAACATAATATTCACTGTATACCAGCAAAAATAACATTACAGTTGTGTGTGTAGTCAAAATAGACTTAATATGGACATAAAGACTGGCAGTCATTAAAAATTATTTCACAATTATTTCCGAGCATTTTCTTAAAGAACAAACTATATCAAAGCTAAAGCATGTCTGATCTGGTTATCTCTGTTGCGCTGCTTTCATTAAAATTAGATTTTAAAAAGTGGCACAATGTCTTCAGCAGATCAGTGGCCAAAACTGATATATGTGAGGGCAGAAAATCAGGGGGTAAAAAGCCTTGGGTGTAAAATTTGTCACAATGTCAGAGCCAGGCCAGTCATGCCAAGCTGTTTGTTACAAGAAAAACCTCATTTATCGCTTTACAGAGAAGAAATAAAAATAAACTTATGCAAAACACAAGTCCCCAAAAAAGGGAAGCAAAATATTTACTGTGGAAAAACTTCAGTGACAGGCAGCTATTTATGTAGAAACAAGCAACATTTCCAGGTCTGCAGTAGAAAGTGCAAAACCTAGGGACTGTTCTCATGTCAGATTTAGTTTTGAACATGATATTAAATCCCTACCAGCTCTGTCTGACCTGCTGTAAAGGAAGGAAAGAAAACTATCCAGAAGGGCTGGATGACATATGACTAAGTGCTTGATTGTTGGCCTCACAGCACTGAGGTACACATTAGCACAGAGATATATCCCATAATATGCCAAGAACAGAGTAAATGCCAGCTTTGTTTTCACTTCTCTCACAGCTCTGGCTGGATCGGCGAAGTCAATCTTGAGGCGTCCCATAGCTCTGATGATGGCAATAATAGACTGGATGGTATTGCTGTAGACCACAGCCTTGTACTGCTTACACTCCTCCTCTGAGTAACCTGCTTCATGGATAATCCTGGAGCACAAGCACACAACCTTAGCATTACATTAAAGAATACTGTATGTATGATCATAAAAGACATGATTATAATCAGACTGAGAATCTCAACTCAGTACAAATGTCTAAATGTCAAGTTTTAATTTATAAAATTTAATTGTGCAATAAAATCATCAATAGACATATCGTTGCAACGATGCAAGATGATTAAATAGATCCGGAATATCTACAGTAAACTTCACTGTCCGTTACATCCAACAGGAGTTTGAAAAGGTTTTTCACAAGAAGGAATGTGTTTAATCAGCATTCACTCTTCGTCAAATGACTCTGCAATGCACATGGGTTTTCACTGGCTTCTGCTCCAATTGGCATTAGTGGAAACCCAATTTCTGGCAGCGATGCAAATTCCTGCGTCATTCCCCAACACAACTCACATTCATTTTCCAGCTGTTAGCCATAAATGAATTGTGGGAAACTTTAACTTTTTAAAACTTTGGACAGCACTATATATTTTTTTTAATTTATCAATTGGATCAATTGTACAATCAACTAAGACACACAAATGTGACACCACATTTCACACATACTGTAGGTGAACAAAAAAAGCCACAGGGCAAGAGACCAACCACTGGCCGCGAGAATTATGGTATCAACTTTTTAAGCAGCTTCACCCAGGTTAAAAAAAAATTGTGGGTTTTCCTGCTAATTTTAGTGTGAATGGAACTTCATATAACTTTATATAGAGTATAACTATCTTTACATGTAGCCTGAGGATGGTAAGTATGACTGAAACACAAATGTAATGTACACAATTCTCTGAAAGGGCTCAAAGTGTTGTTGACAATGCTCATCCGCACTTACTTCATTTGTTTCACAATTGTACTTTTCCCAGATTCCCCGGCACCTGAAACAATGAAAGATGGAAAGAAAATATTATATGTATGATTTTTTTCCCACATTATCAAAATATAAAAAGCACATTAAATTTTTGTCACTGTTGTCCATATTTTAGGAACATATTAAAGAATCATTCTGGTTTGCTGTGCCTGTTACTTTTCTCCTGTTAACTTAGGTGCTATGCGAACAAACATGCACAGACAACTGTCCAGAAAAGAAAGTTAACCCCATAAAAGTTGAGGAGGTTATATTTGAGTGCAGAAAATATTCAATACACAATTCTGGAAACAATTTTTATTTGAATATATTTTAAACCTTGCAGTAGAACATAGTTGTTAAAGGTCCAGAATTTAGGGGGATTCCATTAAGAGACATTGAAATCCATATTTTAAAATTATGTTTTCATTCATTTATCATCACCTGAAAATTAAGATTATTTTTTGTTACCTTCCTCTGCTTGCTATAATACAACACCACCCTCAGATGCCACTAAAGCCTGCACACTGGTCCTTAAACGTACTGATGGTGTTAGACAGCAATACTCCATCATGTTTTAAATTGATTACACACTGAAGTCGACTAAGGTTAAAATTGGAAATCAAATCACAGTCACAACACTTGACAGAAAAACGCAATTAGATATTTTTCCCCACATTTTTTACTGCCTTAGTAAAATCATACATTCACTTTCTATACAATTAGTATTCTAACAGAAAAAAACATATATGACATAATGCAGTGAAGAAGTGTCTAAAAGCCAGTCCAGAGAGGTCACAGTGTAATTGGATTAATCAACAGAATCCTCCCGTAAATAAGATTACACAAAGCTTTACCATCCCTCCGTTAGAAACCCATGCTGCATCAGACTGACTGGCTGGAGTCACAGCCGCAGATATAGAACATTAGATTTATGTGACATCACTATATAACGCTATATGAGGCAGCATTTCAGCCACCTATCCATCCATTAGCTATATGGTTTATCCTGTGAGGGTTGCAGGAAGGCTGGAGCCAAACCCAGCTGACACGATGGGCAGCAGACAGGAAACACCCATAACACGCTACCAGTCTATTACTCCGTTCGATGTGATGGTGAATACACATTATTGTTGTGTTCACATTAGTCAGCTAAAGAAGTGCTTGGTGTCCTGACTCGCACACAGTTCTCCTGTAGCTCCCTATGAGATTCAGGACTGTTTGCAGCTGAGCACACAGCATTTTAATTACCCAACCTCTGCAGGGACTCGTGGGTCCCTGGTGAGGAAAACTGTTCATCGGTTCACTATCCCACATGACAAGCAGCCACACACTGTGCAGACACCACGTTAATATTACAGCAAACACCACAACAAACACCAATTAAATCGCAAACATACACAAGTGCCTCCCTGAGCTGCTCAAAGTGAATGACTGTACAGTAAAATTGGTTCAAGTTTGTCAATGAGCTGTGACGTTTGATGAAACTACAATGGCCGAACCATGGACAAACACATTCCTCTGAGGCTATATGGGATGCCGATGTCTCCACACCATCAGCCTCTCATTCACTGATCTGCCTGTTACCAAATCATGAAAATAACACCGCAATAACAAACATCGATTTTTAGGATATGCATATGTGAGGCAGCCCTCCACCTCAAAACACTCGTCTCAAGGAGCATGTCGTGTGCAGATTACTGCATTAGTGCAAACACCCCCAGTGGGAGGCCTGACAGAGCAGCAACCTGCACTTAGAAAACACATTGAGTATAAATGCTATTTAGTGTTCTAAATGTGCAAGTGAAACACAGACACGATGTCAAAGATTTACAGTAACATCACCGTCAGGTGATAAATCCACTAACCAAACACACTTGTCTCATGCAGATGCTTGTGGGCATGATGACGGGGGAGAGAGAGGGAGAGAGAGAGAGAGAGCGAGAGAGAGAGAAAACACACAACCATGAAATTCAAATCAGGCCCACATTGAATGATGTACAAGCACACATGCCAACTGCTGCAGCTGGGCAACGCTCAGCGTCTGCGACTGTGATGAAATCAAGGGCATGAAAATAAGCAGTGTCAGAGAAACACACAGCCCTGCATGATAATTGATATAGTAAAACATATAGAAAACTATTTCACTTTCTTAACAGTGTGTGGACAACGTGGCCCAGGCAGATGGCCTAACCAGTTAGCATGCAACCACTGTCTGTGTTGTGTGTGCATAGTTGTCAGCCAGGCTACAGGGGTTGCATAGCAACCTATTCAGTTGACTTTTCTTGACTGAAACACCCAGGCAGTAGTTATCAGCTACTGGTAACAGAAAGAGCAGAAGGGAGGTGTGGCCCCTTCTGTTAAAACAATACAACAAATTAGAGCTAGCTCTAGAGGAGCGCAAACCTCCTCCCTGAATGCTCAGTTTCCCTCAGTGACAATACAACCCCTTACCTCGCAAAGTTTTGTATCTCACAATTTTATTTTAACAGACAATTATAATGAATGTGGATCCCTAACCAGATAATTGCTATGTTGCTTCGCAGTCAAGGACACGGGACCAAAAACAGAAATCTGTGAGGTGGCACCATGACAAGATAATGAATATCAACAATAAAATGAATCATTGTTTGCATCTTCTCGCATTCTTAAAAAGGTAATGGCCATAGTATACAGTTCCTCCTTAGCATTTCCTGAACACATTTCCCTGTTCTTGCTGGTGGAAGTGAAAGTTGACATCTCTGCCTGCTTGACCTACACATTCAAATGACCAGTGTTTTTCCCCAGGAGATCCTTTTTATTGCCTCACTTCATCAACATGTGCAATATTACTTTAAATTCTTAGTTCACGAGCAATATTACATTGAATGTGCTTAATATTACTTTGTTATTAGTACTACTTGTGCACATTCCTGACTCTAGTTTCTCTGTTAGGTACAGTCTTTTGCAGTTACACTGATTTTTTTTCTTTTAAACCCATGCTCAACCCATGTGTGAACAGTGGTTGCAACAAATGCTAACACAAAATTTACTTCTGAATAAATAAAGCGCTGATTCTGATTTGGGTAGCACAGGGTATCAAATCAACATATTAACATTAAATACACTGTGTACAATATGAGTTAAAGCCCGGATGGAGTCCATTTTCCCAAGATTTGACTCCGGGTTGGGCGTTGACTAAAATACCGAGTCTAGTTGAGCAGCACTTTAAATAATACAAGAATAAGACATTATATTCTGAAAGACATTTCTATAGCAGATTGGGAGTTTGATGTAAGCTACGCTCATACAGTAAAGCTTTTTACACTGATTTGGCCTCAAGTATTTAAAGTGATGCACGGCTGCAGAAAACGAAGACGCCCAACAGCATCCGTGTTGGTCATTAGAATAAAAGAAATTTGTCACATTAACGACAATAGTGTGGCAATTTCACACTTGTTTGGTCATTAAATCGCAAACGCACGTTTACATTTTCGTCCAGCCAACTAATCCCAGCTAGCGTCGGGGCGCTAATTTAGCTAAGCAGCTAACTGCTTAGCTAAATTAGCTCACTGATATAGCGACTGGTTGCCGCGGGATTAAAACTAATCTGACAGTAAACTAATAACTAGATAATTGTTTGAGCTGGTTTTAATTAGCTAAGGAGAAGAGACAAGACCGGCTCTCCTGAGGCTAAAACTTTTTCCACTGTTTGAGCCTCCACCGTGTCATTCATTAAAAAAAAAATCTGTGTCTGAAACTCTGTGCCGCACGTTCCGTTAATTCATTAAACAATACTAGTTTGCTAAAAGACATGGGCTCTTCGACATCATGTTAAACATATGAAGTGGCAGCAGCTGGCGGACAGGAGGGAAACCCCTCTCTGCAGCAAACAGAACCCCGAGCCCCGAGCCTCTGCGTTTGTCTCACCGAGCAGGAGCAGCTTGACCTCCCGGGCCGCCTTCTCTCCGTCGTCCCGCAGATTCCTGTCGATCATCTTACTCCGCTCCTGTGCCGCCTTGTCGTCCGTGCTCAGCGTGCACCCCATTTTCTTCTGCCCTGACCTCTGGATAAAGAAATTAAAAAAAAAAAGGACTCGGACTACAACGCAACTTTACCTAGGGGCGCAGCAACATGTAAGGGCTACCGAGCTAGCATCCAGTGAGGAGGAGGAGGTGAAGGGAGGAGGCGGTCTGTCTTTACAACAGTTCAGATTCAAACACGCCCTTTTCTCGCACTCAGCCCTCCGGCCTCACATCCGCAAAGTCTCAAATATTCTGTATCTACAAACTGTGGCTTTGTAGGCGAATGTGTCTCATCTATGTGTTGGAATCATTCACGAAAGAAAAAGGCTGTGGGAAGAGGCAGACAGCGAGGAGGGGACGCTTCTAATATTCGCTTCCTGTTTCTTCGCCCAACACACCCTTTTACTGCGCATGCGTGACAGAGCAACAAGCTGATTTCAAAATTTTAACTGGCACAGTCAGAACTGAGGCAGGGCAGTGACAAGCTTTTGGTGTTAGTGCCTGCTTAGAAATCAGCGTAGAATTAATATGAACCATTGTTAGTGCCCAGCTCAGCTCAAAACACAGGCATGATATTGCTCAGGTTTATGCTTCTTCTTATTCATTAACATAGTACACATCAAAATACGCGGTTCGACCGGGAATGGCTTAGTTCTCAGTATTTCAAATCAGTGCGACATAGAAAATTGTGAAAACTGCGAAACAGTTCCCCTACAAAATAAAGGGACACCACATTTCAAAGGCAAACACAATTCTGTTGCCCTGGGGCCCACTAACAGATGAAATGATGATGTACTAGTAGTCAGGAGGCACATTCTCCTGCGATACTATCTACTGTGTTTTTCTGCTTCATTTTTCTTTAATATTACCCTTTTACCAAAACATTGCAGCACAGTTTTGAGAACATCCCCAGAAAACACACATCAAAATCTGTAGCTTTTTTTGAGTAACACTCATGAACAAAATCATGGAAAAACTGCAAAGAATTATTATATCTTATTAGAAGATAAAATGACTGCATCACATGCAGGCAAGTCTGAAAATGACCACTTCATCAGCTCTGCTGTTTAACATAAAGATCCACTGTGTAAGAATCCGTGACATCTAGTGGTGACAATGTAGGCTGTTACAAATGGAGGCGAGTCAAGTTTATTTATCTAGCACATTTCAACATCAAGGCATTTCAAAGTGCTTTACAATAAATAAAAAAAGAAATACAGCAGCAGCATTACAGATATAAAATGCATAATAAAGATGAGATGCAGCAGAGATAATAATTTTATTTCTACTTAAACGCAGTTGCAAACAGGTAGGGTTTCAGGCTAGATTTAAAAGAATGAATCTTCTGGGTGATTGTTCCAGATATTTGGGGCATAAAAACAAGAGGCGGCTTCCCCCCAAGAAACCTGACCCGCATGACCTTAGTGGTCTGGATGGCTCATAGTGAGCCAACAGGTCAAAAATGTATTTTGGGTCTAATCATTCAGTGCTTTATAGACTAACAGCAATATTTTAAAGTCAATTCTTTTGCAGACGGGAAGTTATGTGTTCCAGTGAGTTAGTGAGAACACGGGCAGCAGCGTTCTGAGTCAGTTTAAACAGCTGTAACTGTTTAATGGATTTTATTTTTTTTGGGGAGGCCGGTGAGAACAGCATTGCAGTAGTCTAATCAACTGAAGATAAAGGCATGGTTCTTTTTTGCTTGGCATTTAAAGTAAGTGATTGAAGGTAAGCCTCAACTTTGACTCTTTCCTGCTTAGCTCTAAAGATAATTAATTCTGTTTTGTCTTTGTTTAGCTGAAGAAAATTGGCACATCCACTCATCAATTTGCTAAATGCAGTCACTAAGCACTTGTATTGGGCTATAGTTGTCAAGCGATATGGTGATGTGTGTTTGTGTGTCATCTGCATAGTTGTGGTAATAAACTTTGTGGTTTTTCAGGATTTGAGCTAGTGGAAGCATGTAAATGTTAAACAGCAAAGGCCCTAGAATTGAGCCTTGGGGAACTCCACTGGTCATTTTTATCTACTCGGATCTGTGATTGCCAATAGACACAAAGTAATATTTGTTTAATAAGTAGGATTCAAGCCAGTGAAGCACTGTACCAGAAAGATCCACCCAGTTGTGCATGGAGGAATCCTCAGCTCACCCTTCCCCTTCTCAAGTTTGGACTTTTTGTAGCAGGCCTCCGTTTCAAAATGTGAAACACATACTCTGGTTAGTTTGTCTATTCAGGCTATTGTACAAAACATTATGGCTCAAGAAGGGGATCTCCGTGAGACTCTAAGGTTCTGAAAACCAAACGATTTGTATTTTGAAGCAAATATTCACTTATTCCGTTTCTGAACTCCAATACCATTCAAATCCTGCAACAGACGTCATATTGACATGCACCAAGACACAGGTATATTCTAACATTTTTCAGAAATGTTCTTGTCAAATTTAACATCAAGTGCCAACATCAAGTGACGACAAGTGGCAAATAAATACAGTGAAGAATCAATTCAATGCAAAGTCAGAAAATCCTGGACACATGTGTCCTGCAGTCAGTCAGTACTCCAAATCCAAAACTTAGGCAAGACCAAACCACCAACCTGAAAACAGGACTAGTATCTGTGTGTTTGTCTCATTGCTACAGAGGAGTTTCATTTCAAAAGCTGGGTTTTGTTGAGAGCTCTGTGTAAAGAGGAAGGAAAGAAAAGGATCTTTATTGCCATTATGCAACCAAAATTGCACAGCAAAATTATGAGGTCAGATGGAGGGTTGATCAGGGATGCCACACAATGGACGTAACCTCACTGAATGTTTTTTATCATTCATACATGTTTTGATGGTGGGAGGGAACCCATGCAGACACAGAGAGAACATGCAAACTCTGCACAGAAAGATCCCATCAAAACCTAGTGCCTTCTTGCTTTGAGGCAACAGTGTCAACCACTACCAGTTCTAACTACTAAGCCCCTGTGTTTCACCTCTGTAGTCCGGAGAGACCCGGGCTTCACACCAGATTTGACCTCCATTCATTACTGCCATTGATAGACCAGTTTTTGGGTTTTAACAGTTGACTCTTCTTCTAGTAACATAAAACATCCTGGTGTGCAGACATTCAGGAGACAATGCAGGCAATTTAGCTGAAATTAGCTTGTATCATGTTTGGGTCTTTTCAGTGACTATGCAAAACATGTGTGGAGGAGAAAGGGTGAGATGGGTTTAAGGCATACTTCATCCATGGTGTCATTTATGATTTGCATCACAAGCCCAGTAACATGTTTGCATGAGTATCCTCATACAGACTATTAGCTCAAACAGCAAAACATTTAGTGTTCAGATGTTTGGTATGAAGAATCTGCAGATTTATTTTTCAGAAATGTGGTAGGAAACTTAAAACCTTCAGCTTCAGCTTCTTCCTTTAGGCATCGCCACAGTGGACCATTTGCCTCCATCTTGACCTTTCCCCTGTGTCCTCTTCTGTTACTCCACTGTCTTCATGTCCTCCTTAACAACGTCCATGTAACTTCTGTCTGGTCTTCCTCTTTTCCTCCTGCCCGGCAGCTCCATCTTAAATGTCATTATCCCTCCTCTACACATGATCAAACCATGTCAGCTTTGTTTCCAAACCATTAAACCAGCGCTGTCCCTTTGGATGAAAAAACATGAAACAAAAATGCAAATTTCACAGATCATTCTCTATTTTTTTTGAGAATATTGTTACCAAATAGAGTAGTGTTTCCTTCTTTTTATATGAGCACCCACTATTTATATTTAAAGATCACCAACACTCTTGAACCAGATCACATCGTGATAAGAGCAACTTTGTTCATAATGTAGAGGCTAATGTGTGTAATACCTGATATCATTTTGAATCGGTAAATTAATAATTTAGTTTGAAAAAGTCCAGGTAAAATCTCTGATTGTGATGTTACATTGGTTATTGAATACGATATATGCCTTAGTCAGATTTATAGAGAATGTGTGGCTGTTTAGGAAGAGAAAATTGTATTAAATTTAATGATCACATTTTTTTTATTTATTTAATTAATTTTTTTTCTTTTTGCTTTTTCTTTTTGTAGAACTAAAAATATGAAATTGTCACTGTGTATATTGTTAGATGCTATGTGGTTAACTTTGTATTCTGTTGTGGTGTTTTATAAATCCTTATGGGCTGGGAACCACAGAGTGCATGACACTGAAATGCCCAAACTAATCAATTAATCATTCCAAGATATGTTCGGTTAATGAATTACAGCTTATTTTTATGCACGTTACTTAAAACTTATACACACACGTTCCGCAACTTCGTTTGGGGACACGAATAAAACTTCCTGTGATCCAGTTGTGTGCACCAACCCCAGTCGACGTAAATCACTCAAATACAAGTGAAATAAAAGAAATACCACTGTATACAAGCGTGTATGTTAGAATGAGCTCTTTGAGAGATTGGAACAACAGTTGTTTTGATAGCAAAGGTGTGCTCTCCTTTAGTGATGAACATCTCTGTGACGTGATGGAAAGAGAAGCAGAGGCTCACAAATGATGGTCACACCCTGTGGTCAGGCCTTCTCTGTGACCACATCCAGGAATTCAAATGACTGGCGGATGATTGTGTGATTGAACCTTAAAAGCTTTGTGGCCAAATCTGTACATCTGGAATGAACACTACATATCAGAATAAACCATTCTTTAATGATGTGCTACTAACCATTTTCAGGTGATTGGCCTCGAAATGGATTTGTATGATTCCTATTACAATAGTTTAATCATTTTTTTTAAAAAAAGACTTATTATAATTGTGCTTATTCACACACAGGTGTCAAGTGAAAAATCCAAACAAAAGCAGTCTCTCTTCCTGTTGCAGTGCCGTGCCACACAAAATGAGCAGAAATAGTTTGACCTCAAGTGCACCAACATATTCTCAGTCTTTTTAGTAATAAATGGGATGGGAGGAGGTTGAGTTGTGGTCAGAATTCATCTCCTCACTTTGCATGCAATTTCCCTTGCAGATGCCCACCCTGCAATATGCAAACTCACACCATGTTTTCCAGTTCATTTTAAGTGAATATGGAAAGATTTTCTCTCTGCATGAAAAAAGGGAGGAGGGCTTCTGGTAAACAGTAGAAAACCCTTTTAATCAGCAGAAAATGGAGCCTGCTTCAGTTTTGGAGAGCAAGATGTGTTTGTTTTGTCTCTGACTGCAGAAGGATGTGCAAAATTGTTGCCATGCCACTGCACCCAAAGCAACAGGGAAGTGTTCTGATGGAGCCTCATGAGTGTCAGTAAAATGGTGAAACAAAGCTTTACCGGCGTTGTCAGCACTGTGACGATCATTACGTTCAGCAGATGCCCCCAAGTGTGCGTGTGATGCAAGACATTTACCAGACATTGTTTTTTAGCTTCAGCATAATCTGCCTATCACACCCCACAGCATACAAAGCATACATCAGCATACAAAGAAAAAGGTCCCAAATAGTTCCAGGAGTGGAGGACAGTTGGTAGCAACAGCAAGAGGACCTGCATCATCATCACCAGGTGGGTACGTGTCTAATTCACCAGTCTGGAGTCAGAGGAAGATTATTAAAGGCATCCGCTACCAATCCAGGACATTAAACTCCATCCTTCAGTAGACACAGCCTCTTCCTGATCCTCCCTTCAAACACATTTAATTAAGCCCTTTAATTAAGTCACACAATGTCAACACACCCATTTCCACGGCAACTGAGTAAACTCAATCAGTCTGAGGATGAAAGAAGCAACTTAAAGTCCTGGAAAAACAGCCTTGAGTTATGATATCAACATTATAAAGATAAAGCTACACCTCTGAGTCATTAAAAAAAAATCTCTCATTAAACTGACAGTGAATTGTATACCATGTTATTTTGTGTCCTTTTCTTTAGTGAAAGACCTTGGTTTGCAATTTGCTGCAGGCAACGGCATGATTTCCTCTTTTAAGTTAACCACAAAGATTCACATCTGCCATACAATTTATCCTGTGAATATTGTTACTCAGTTACTCATAAATGCAATCTATGTGAGAGTGTGAGAAGGAGGAGGAGGAACCAGAGTTGTTGAAGAGAGAGAGAGCGAGACAGAGCACACATTAGTCCTGCAGATGGCAGCAGAGCCATGAAACATGTCATGTCATCGTTGTCACGGATCATGCAACCACTGCACCCGTGGTTATTTAACAGCATTTACCACTTTCCACAAAGTATTTCCACAATGCTCAGACTCCTCTAACAGTATGGATGAAAAAATATAGTAGCGCAATTTAAGATTTTGACCCATTCCCAAGATGCTGTAGTAACAGCATTATAATAGTGACCACCGATCACACTGCAAGTCAGTACATTTATATCTGTCTTGTTTCAAGTGTGAACTAATCTTTTTTATGTAATGCAAAATGTTGTTAGAATTTTTATTTAATCTGTCTTGTGTTTTGCATTTATTTTTCAGAAAATTTGAAATACATGTATATATACCCTGACAACTTAAATGTAATACAGGGATGCAAATTGATTTATGTTTAGACTTTTTGTTGGTGCCAGTAGTCGACCGGAATCCAAGTGGCCAAAATCACATCCTGTCATGAATGAATCATCAGAACTGAACAGAACTGTTGTTTCATAGCCCATAATGTAAACAATTAACCACAGATGAAGATTAATCTATAGACTGTTGTTAAAATAAATAATTGTCTTCCTTTTTAAAAATTCACTTTTACACTCTCTCTGATTCCGGCAGCCTTGGTAAAGACTGAATCCGTCAGTAAATGTGAAAATGTGAGGCGAGTATTATGCATGACCCCTCTCCATTCAAACCGCTGCTCTGGGGCCAAACCAGACGACCTCATTTCCCTGCAGCCTCTGGGCCTTTTCTTTATATAGTGAAGAGGAGAGAGCTTCTTTGTGTGCTGTTTTTTCCCCTGTGCTCCTTGTGCACACACGCTAAACCCAGAGTAAATATGTTCTACTTACTGTGGGGACACTAACAGATGTATGTGGTTTTCCAAATCCTCCTTATCTATGATATTTAATAGAGAAGACCATGCTTATGAGGGATAGAAAAAGAGGAAATGTGTGTATATAATAAGAAAAATAAGACAAAGAGCAGTGATTTGCCTGAAAGGTTAGTTTGTGTGTGTGTGTGGGGGGGTTGGACTTTTATCACTCATGGTGTTGTGTTATACTGCACATCATAAACCCCTGAGGCTGTTCTTCCTTTATGGTTTTGTTTCTGTCCTCTTTCCAGTTTGAAACGATTTCATGAATGATTTTACAGCATGTAGGGTCAACTCCACTGATACAACCTGTTCCAACTCATGGAGCAAAAAGAAAGGATGAAGTCTTTAATGAAGCTGAGACTTAAAAATAAAATTGCATATGCAGATGCTAATTTAGAGCCTCTGCCTTCACATGTTCCGAGGCAAGTAATTGCCAGTGGCCGGCAAATGCTAGACACAACTGTACACGCCTCATGAATAATACATTCAGTGTCGGGCTTGAAAAACAAAAGAAATTGTCTTTTAGAAGCCAGAAAACAGTATCTGTTGCCATTGTCAACCTTACTATATGCTATTATATATGATACACATCTGGTCTTATTATTTCACACAAATGTTGACAGATACTTTTTGAGCTACGTAAATAGTCTAACTTCTCATTTAATGCTCTATATTGCCAGTGCTAGATTGATAATGAATCTACTCACAGTGCAGTAATTGGCATGTAGGAAGTTATTGTAAGTGAAAGTTCGAGCACACCGTGTCCCCAGTCACCAGCATCTTTTATAGTCTCTCTGCTAAGTGGCTAAATTAATGTCTTCATCTAAATCTCAGCATAGAGTGAAAACACCAGTCAGCCGCAACATTAAAACCTGTAACTGTCTTTTATGTTGAGGTTCATCAGTGACTGAACGTCTGTGGCCTGTTGTGAAAGGCCACAGATGCTTTTATGTTTCACTATGTTTTTATGTTTAAATCTGTGTAAGTAAGTCTGTAACTCCATGTTTCCAGAGTTACAATCATGTGACACCACCTTTTCTTCCTTTACCTCTGGTAAAATGATTGCTTATTTTCATTTACAGTTCCGTAGTTTGATACTGTTGCTTATTTGAGTTTATTATTATTATTATTATTATTATTTAAAGCTGTAATGCATAAGTTAAGGTGTTTCTTGTTATTCCTGACGTATTACTTTCTTTGTGAACAGAAATGATGTAACACAATATGAATGCTGCGTCTTCATCTAAAAGCAGCCTCTGTCAGAAAGTACTTTCAGACCTGATTGACGGAGTGTTTGTGTGTATACAGCAGCAGAGCTGTATCTTATCTTATCAAACTGCTGAACGACTGGGTTATTTTGACCAGTGGAATTCACTTTTGAATCTTTTCCTGGACGCTTCTTTGTGTCTTCATTCGCACTAGTACAATATTGCCATTGCCTCTGTCTGTCTCGACATAAAAGAAATCACTTCCTGTGTGCAGCATGGGAATGTTGCTGGATGACACAAGATCTAAAAACTGATATAGTGAAAAACAAAGAGAGAGTCATGTAGATCTGATAGGCTTAACCCAAAGTGTGACATCTGCAATATGCTGAGCTGAAGTCACAACTTTGAACCATCAATAATGAGATTTTCAACTTTTTTTTTTTAGCTTGATTGCATCACCAATACACAGATTTGCAACAACACTATGAACAATTGCTAGTTAGTAATGTTGCTAATCATAATAAATAATATTTATCCTACCCCATTTACATTTATGAATTAACGTCCTACAAATGATATACATTTAAAGAGCTGCATGAGAGCATGCACAGCACGTTATGGAGACAGAGACAAAGACTTCTATTGATTAGTGTTCACAACAAGTAGTGAAACAGCAGAAGTCAAGCTCATTCATGGGCTCAAAATTAATATATTCTACATCCTCAACATAACCATATCAAAAGAAAATGTCTTTTGATATAAATTACGTTCTCTGTATGAACCATAAATCATATTTTCTCCTATGATGTGTCTACAAGCCCAGCTCAGGACCCCTTTCATGCTATTCTCTTGGTTTCATTTATAATATTGTTTTGTGGATACGAACCATTATTCTCTGTGATAATTCCATCAAAGTAAGGTCATCCACCAACTGGGGCAGACTGCGTCACCAGTTTGGTGAAAAGGTCAAAACAGCAGAGGCTTAAAGGTTAACGTCCCACAGTAACAAAAAAAAAAAAAAAAAAAAAAGGTGTCCTTTTTTGTTATAGTACTGTACCATCTTATTTCATGCCTAAGCCACTCAAACTTCTCTCCACATGGTCAGCCCCACAGCTTTAACAGCACAGGAGAGAACAGTGCTCTCCATGGTTCTGAAACCATCTCTGTCCGTCTCTTGTTCATTCAGATTTGTGACCCGAGCTTTAGGGATTCAACACAACAGACACTAACAGCCCTCACAACCCCTCCCTACTCTGTCCAACACACACAGACACACACACACGCACACACACACACACACAAACACATGTTTGCGCTTCTATCAGAGTGAAGACCCTTATAGACATAATGCATTCCCTAGCCCCTTA
Organism: Brachirus orientalis; assembly: GCA_016785285.1. NCBI lineage: Eukaryota > Metazoa > Chordata > Actinopteri > Pleuronectiformes > Soleidae > Brachirus > Brachirus orientalis. The sequence continues at coordinate 170,137 of JAFBJR010000112.1, read as the reverse complement.
CCCTAACCTTAACCATCACAACTAGATGCCTAACCCTAACCCTTAGCCTAACCCTAACCTAAGCCCAGTTCTAACCCTAAGCCTAAACCAAGTCTTAACCCTGGAAAAAGCCCTTTTAAAGAGAGAGAAAAAAATGTAAGGGGTTGTCAAAATGTCCTCACTCTGTAGGGTTTATACGATTTCTGGTCCTCACTCTGCAGCAAGTAGAAGAACACACACACACACAAACACACACACACACACACACACACACACACACACACACACACACAAACACACACACACACACACACACACACACTGGTTCTGTCAGAGGAGGAGCAACATTAATGTCAGGTTACTTTCTTCTCCTCTCTGCTCCAGTGTGTCGACAGAAGTCACAGTAACATGGACACAAAAGTGAAACAGCGCCTCTGTGTCGTTCCCAAGGTAAGATAACATTTCTCTGTGGATTTCCACCAAACTGCTGCAGGTGAGGACACTTTCTCAAAAGATTCAATCACCTTATGGATAAATTACACTAAAATGAACAATTTGGAAAAATTAATTGTCAGGGAATAGATTTTTGTAAATTTTTTGTAGATTTAATTTATGATTTAAGCTTTATAAAGTGTTTCCTTGTTTTATTTATTTATTTATTTATTTTTTAAAAAAAAGCTAAATTAAAAAAGGATTTATCAAATTTAAACAAAAACAGTCTTTACTGCTACTGTTTTAATAAATATTGCAACTCCACATAACATAATTTTAAAGTAATAATATCAGAACGCATTTAAAGGAAGATTCCAGGAATATAATGTTCTGGATCAGTGTATTGATTGAAATGTTGTCCTCCACGTGCTGGTTCAGCTTCCTGAGGAAGTTTGGACTTATTGTAGCGCAGAGCTGGGGTTTAATTGTTCCCCTACGGCTGCTACAGAAATGTTTATCTTCATCATTTCTGTACAGAAGTGACAGGTTTCACTCAGCAGCATCAGATCCTGACTCTGGATTCCCTGGTCTCCGTGCTCCCGAGGAATCCCCCCGGTTACACTGTGCTTGTGTTTAAGACATAAATTAGATTTTGAAACAGACAGCTCCGCCCTGAAATCTGTAGGCTTACAAGATACAATCTAGTTATGTTTGTTAATCTTTGCTCATTAACTCTCTCCCACTCCTGTCCCTTGAGATGGACTTCCTCTGCTTGCATGGGGCTATGGTAACTTTTTTTTTTTTTTCATCATCTTCTTAACATTCATCTTGTCACTTTTATTTAAAAGGCACCGTTTTTAATGTGTGCATTTAATGTTTTTGCTCCTTCTCTTCATTATAACCCCACCCCACATATTACACTGCTGTGTGAGGTCGAAGCTCGGGCTGATGTGAAATTTCCCACTCTTCAGGTCCAGCTCGTCCTAATCACAACACAACTTACAGCGGCAAGTGCAAAATACTATTAAAAAAAAGAAAATGCTATATCACTCTTCTGTTTCACATTGCTTTTAAATAAGTGTCTGCCCTGTAAGATATTTAACGTTCAAATTTGCTGGTCTGATTTGAACAATTCTTCTTGGGACGTGTTTGTCTGGAGGAGACGCACAGTAAATAATAAAATACATTTACGAGATTAAAATCTATTTAGCACAGAAGCAATGACACTTTGATCCCTGTAGTCATTAAAATGTCCTTTTGATGAAACTGTGCACACACTGCGTAATATCTGTGTCTCTACATGCCCTTGTGTCTCTGTAAATAAGCTTCACTGTCTCCTCTGCTTCATCTAACTCCTCAGTCTGCAGCCAAGGGTTGTGATATCAAAGAGATCACATCCCTTTTTTTTTTTTAAAGCAGAGCTCACCCCGCCTGTTTAGTACTATACTATATCCTAGATGAGTATTACCGGTACAGCTGTTAGAGGCAGCATCCTCGGGATCTAATTACTATGCTTCTGCTCCTGTCAAAGAAATACTGTGTGCCTCCGTGAGTGTCTCCAGTAGCCGAACACTGACAAGGAAGGTACAGTGGGTAACATGGAGGGAAGGAGTGAACGGTTGTTTGAGAGCAGATAGGAGGAAACATCTTCACATTGGACAGCTGGAGCATTTATAACTACATTTCCGAGTCTACAATGTTAGGCATTTTGCACTGAGGTATCACTACACCTCTCACAGTCCCAAGCTTGTACGTTACCCACAATGCTCTGTCCACTCAGAGATTCGGATGTTGTATAGCTTCTTCTGCTGGCCTTAATCACCTCATGACCTTTGATATCTATCATATTCCGTGCTGCACCAAAATTATCATTAGCGGCTGCTTACATACTTACCACACTCCAGTCATGGACGATGATGTTAACCTGATAAATCAGAGTTTTGAAGTCTTTTTTCCACATTGTCAGCACTGACCTTGCTTAACCAGCCTGAGAAATGGATGAGAAATTGATATTTTCTTCTTTGAGGAAAATCAATGAGTTTACATCGGAGCACGCAGGAGTTGCTCATCCATTGCTGCCTCCATCAGTAAGTTCAAATGTGTTATTTTGTGACAATCTTACGAATCAAGGCAGCAGTAGAACAGTAGACAGCTCCTGTGTCCGTGTCAACTTAAAACAGCAAATTTCTATATGGTCTTTGGAATGAGAGAGTGGTCGGTTTGCGGGCTTATTTTTCCTGTTGGAAAATACAGTACCTCATACAACCACATTTAAAAAATTGGAAATATTTATTTTCTTCTTGTTTGCTTCTATTTCTCTAGAAACAGTTAGTATGTTGTCCTTTTGTTTGGCAGAGACAACAATGGCTGAAGCTCTTGGGCATTAACATGAACGCCATCCGCGCCCAACAACAAATTATGATCAACAGCTGAGGAAACTTAGGCCGCATTACACCTCTTAGATTCTATGTATAGAAACAATGAATAAGAAAAGCCTGTACTGAAAAATAAGTATCCACTTTTGACAATAAATAAAATAAATAAAAGATTACTATAGCTGGGCTAAAAATGAATATTATTTACAATGTTTTTTATTCACTATTAATTAAAACAGATGGCTCTTTCACCACACTACAGTCACATGCTTTGACTGTGACTTCAAACCTTTAACTCCAAACTTAAAGCTGTAGTGTGTGACATTTAAAAACAAAATTCTGTAACACTGAAACCACTTTCGAATGAGTTCACCCAAGGCTCAAGAAGCCTATTGGCACCACATGACTCTCTCTGTGTCTCTTAGTACGGCAGGTTTTAGTTTTAATGTCTGTGACAACATTCCCACACTACACGGGGTGACGCACTCTACATCAGGACTGAGCAGGCAATGCAGCAGAAGTTTCTGCAAACATTTCCAGCAGCACCCTATTGTATGAACTCTGCTATGTCTTTCAAAGCAGGCGAAGATGTTGCCTTCAACAAGTATAAAACCGGCTAAAGCAGAGGAGGCTGTGCAGTTTTGTCACTGTTTTCACGTTAGCTTTGCTCGGAGCTACCAATGTTTTTCCACTAGCGCAGTTGCTGTAGATGGAGCGGAGACCAACTGGAGACACATCAGAGACTCATTTACACTGGTTTTCAGTGCGGTCACAATGCATTTCCGACCACCTCCCGGTGTGGTTTGACAGATCGGACAACGATCTGTGCTCATCGCGCCGGGGGGTATTTTCACCTGTACTTGCAAGTGGTCAGACGCCGTCCGATTGCAATCCGATCACAGAAAATGCATTTTAACGCCAGGTGTAAACGGGGCCTGTATGTATGTGAGAAAGGGTTGGGCCACAGAAAATCAGGTCACAGACTGCAGGATCTATCTTCTATAGTGCGGACTGTTACAGAGGTAATTATTCATAAATCCACAGTGGGTGACTCTGAAATCACCGTTCGACCAAAATCTCCAAACACAAGCTCACAGCCAGGTCACAAACACACACACACACACACTCAAGCTCTGTCTCATCTGTGACAAAGAAACCCCAGAATGGGCCGTTGATGAGTGAGTGATAGAGTTAGAGATGCTGTAATGAAGTTTCATCTATCTGTAAGAGCAGGAAGGAAACATCACTCAGGTACAGTATGATGTTATCATGTTGGCTAATGGAGTCACTTACAGGGTTTCAGCAGTATGCAACAATCCTTGTGGTCTCATCTAAATGTCTTTACATTGATTTCCTGATCAGAATACAGCAGTTAATCACATTGTTATGCTGTTTACATTTTCTTTTTTTAGCTGAAATGATACTTTCCCTTCATTGTGGTGTATTGCTGTTAGCGTGACTGGGGCTGCTTTGAATACACAAATAAATACATAATAAAGACAACAGGAACAGGGTTTCATGCCATAAAATGTTAAGTCGATGCTTTTAGCCAAAGCAGTGATTGTCAGCATGGGTGGCCAAAGTGAACTCATTTTCTGCCTTTTGAACCAAAAGAAGAAATAATTCTGCAAGTAATAATTCAGTAATAATCCAGTTTTCACAAGCGGCAGCACCTACAGTGTTTTTATATCCAGATGTTAAAAGACGTCTTTACATTTGCAGGATCAAAATATTAACTTGATAATACCGAATTTGATCTCTTGCACATATTAAATTGTATGAAAGGACATTTAGTGACTTTCAAGGTCAAATGACAAAAGTAGCGTTTCTCAAAGTGTTGGAAGTGATCCCCTGGTGGACCCTGAAGGTACTGCAGGCTGACTGGAAGAAGTCCTAAAAAATATAGAAAGGTTTTTACATTTCAACTTTGCACTTGTATTTTTTTTTTCTTCTTTACAGGTGATGCACTGATATGACACAAGCCTGAGGAGTCTGTGAGAAGAATCACTTAGAGGAAACAGAATGGAGACCATGAATTCATCCCACAGCGTTAGCATCAGCAGTGCTGACCACTCTGGCCTCTTCTCTGGAAGTCCATACACCACAGTGGAGCTAGTGCTCATCATCCTGGTGGCTGGATCTCTGAGTCTCATCACTGTCATCGGGAACATCTTGGTCATGCTCTCGATAAAGGTTTGGCTTTCCTTGTTTTGATCCTCCATGATTAATGGGCACGTTTCTAGCATCCATCTCTGGACATCTTGAAAAGCACACCCAGATTTAGAGATAAGATTTCTGCTTGTGCCTCCCTGTGTGGAGGGGTAATCTAATAGAAATGAGAAAACACACATCACATTTAGCAAAAAAGATTAGCATCTGACAGCTGGCTCCATATTGTTTCTCTAAAGGTTAACAGGAACCTGCAGACCGTCAACAACTACTTCCTGTTCAGTCTGGCCTGTGCAGACCTGATTATTGGCATCTGCTCCATGAACCTCTACACCGTCTACATTGTGATTGGCTACTGGCCTTTGGGCGCGGTGGTTTGTGACCTGTGGTTGGCTGTCGATTATGTGGTCAGCAACGCCTCAGTCATGAACCTGCTCATCATCAGTTTTGACCGTTACTTCTGTGTCACCAAACCACTCAGCTACCCAGCACGCCGCAGCACCAAGATGGCCGGCTTGATGATCGCCGCAGCCTGGGTCTTGTCTTTCATCCTGTGGGCTCCAGCCATTTTGTTCTGGCAGTTTATCGTGGGTGGAAGAACCGTGCTGCCAGGTGAGTGCTACATCCAGTTCTTCTCCAACCCTGCAGTTACATTTGGGACAGCCATAGCAGCTTTTTATCTGCCAGTGGCCATCATGATCCACCTCTACTGGCGCATCTCCAAGGCCAGCCGCAGCCGTGTGAAAAGGGAGAGCAGGAAAACATCAGGTACCAGTTTGGGAGAAGTCCCTTCTCACAGCCAGGAGGAAGGATGTGAGACCCAGAACAACTGCATCGTGACAAGAGAGTCTCAGGAGGAGGTTGGAGATGGGAAGGACAAGGAGATGTTGCAGCAGCAGAATGGAGGAGGTTCCTGTATAGAGGAACTGACCAAAACTGACCAGATGGACTCAGAGAGCATCCACGCTTCAACGTCTAAAGATGAAACTGCTGCCACTGTGTCATCACAGTCAAGGTCAAATGGTGGGAAGAAGACAGATCAAACCCGGCCACCTTCTCCAGCAAACTCAGGGGCTGACAGGCAAAGTCTGGTCACAAGATCACTGTTTAAGGTAAACGTATTAGTTTGTACCATAGACTGTGACGAAAGTAGTCTTCCTGTTGCATTGTGTTGCCTCCAGATTTGTGATTCGACTGGTGCCATGACAGTTGTTGAAAGTGGAAGTTCATAGACATCCACTGCAACTAGGGACCTATTGGACAATACCAGTGGTCAATCACATTTATCATCCATTTTCATCTAAATGGGAACATAAGTTACATGTTGTATCGCCGAAAGGCCTGAATCCAGTGACTGAGCCATTAACGCCTCAGGAAAATAATCAAGTTAATCAAGTAAGAAGTAAACTCAATTCCTCATAGACCATTCAAGCTGAGTGAGTTGCCTCCTGGTAGCTAACTAATGTTTTCATCCTACTTCCTAGGATTCATTTAGCAAACTGGAAGACTATGTCTATTTTCATTTACAAAAAAGTCTGTGGTTTAAACATCAAACATCACAAATTATTAAGCTGAATCTAGATGTAAATATTCACTGCCATCAGTTTCTTGATCCCTAATGGTAAAGCAAGTAAATGACCAGTCAGTCAGTCAGTGTACCACTAAAATGTCTCAGCAGCTAATAGGTAGTTCCATTTTGTATGGATATCCATGTTCCCTAGATCAGTGTTGACCTTGTTTTTAAAGACAACAAACCATTGTGACACATTTGGGTCTCAACCCAGTTACTGGGAATCAATGTCCTAGAGTGACTGTTGTGACACCTCTCAATTTTTCCACAATGAGGTTTACATTTGCAATTTTGGGTGAAATATTTCAACAACTGTTGAATGGATTGTCATGAATCCACGCAGTTTTTGTTCTTTTTCTGCTGTTAGTAACGATAACACGCTAATCTAGGATTTTAAATATTTACAAATGCAGGCTCCAACTGAGGGGGTTCAAGATGTTGATCACTCATCACTCCCCAATATGTCTATGTAAACATATTGTATCTGTGTGGAGTGATGACATCGGAGCCTTGATGTCAAAACTAAACAATTTGTATTCTGCTGCATCAGACATTTACATCATTAGATGTCTGACTGAATGCAGATTATGGCTCAGGGAAGAAATTGTTTGATTTTTGTGGTGCAGTCGGACATGGATCCCATTGTAAGATTTTTTTTTTCTTTTTTAACAAACAATTGTTAACCTTGCAAAATAGGGGGGTGTATTAAGTCTGTGGGAAAGTTGGCAGAGGTTTGTGCCCCCCTGAGTGCTAATATGCACAGAGTAGCAAGCTGACATTAGCATTTTGTTAAAAGCACCTCTGTGCATATAAAGCCACCCACATTGTAGCTGACCTCTTCATATTCATTCAGCATTTATTTCACAATAAAACATTGTCCAAAGGAGTTGGGAGAGACCAAAACAGAGCTAAAAAAGTGAGTGAATTAGAAAGTGCTAATTCGTGATGATAAAGAAATTGAGATCCAGTATCAGGGCCCACGGTTGGTGTAGTGGTTAGCACCCTTGCCCTTTGCAGCAAGAGGTCCCGGGTTCATGACCCAGTCGGAACAAGGGGCCTTCTGCAAGGAGCTTGCATGTTCTCCCCGTGTGTGCGTGGGTTCCCACCAGGTACTCCGGCTTCCTCCCACAGTCCAAAAACATGCAGATTTGGGGATTAGGCTAATTGGACACTCTATTGCCCGTAGGTGTGAATGTGAGAGTGAATGGTTGGTCTGTGATGGACTGGCGACCTGTCCAGGGTGTACCCTGCCTTTCGCCCTATGTCAGCTGGAGTTAGGCACCAGTGCCCCCCCGTGACCCTCAGTGGATAAAGCCGTTGAAAATGAGTGAGTGAGAGTGAATATCCAGTATCCATCACCCTAAGAGGATCTGCTCCTAAATTTAACTGATTCTCTTCAGATCTTGCCCACAAAATTTTATGGAAATCATCTGAAAACAGACTCTGTCAAACAAAACTATCAGACCTGACTGAGGGAGCGTTGGAGTGTATACAGCAGCAGCGCGGGGCTGCATGAGGGCATTTTCCTGTCAAACAGCCAACAACTTGTTATATGTTTCACAGGTATTTGTCTCTTTGTGTTTTCAGTCATACTCCCACCTGTTTGCAGTTGTGTGCGTCTGTCTTGACACATAACAATTCACTTCCTGTCTGCCTTGTGGTAGACACCGCTACACTTAGTCACACAGAGAGTCACATGGAGCTGATAGACTTAATCAGCATCGTGTGAACTCATCTGACTATGGTTTGAATGGAACTGACATTTGTCTGTGTGTGTAAGTTATGCACTGCAGAGGTAATAATAGGTTTATATTTGCTTGATGTGTGAACCGATAACAATTTGCAGGAACCTCATTTGTCAAAAGAATTTGGCCAAGTGATAATATATCATGGTTGTGTACACTTTCCAGGTGACAAAGCAGAATGCAGTTGCAAAGTGGAAAAGGAAAGGTGTTTCATCCAGGGAGAAAAAGGTGACGCGAACCATCATGGCCATCCTGGTTGCTTTTGTTGTCACATGGACGCCGTACAACGTAATGGTCCTGATCAACACCTTCTGCTCCATCTGCATCCCAAACACCCTCTGGACCATCGGCTACTGGCTCTGCTACATCAACAGCACCATAAACCCGGCCTGCTACGCCCTCTGCAACGTCACCTTCAAAAACACTTTTAAGCACCTGCTTCTGTGCCGGTACAAGAAGATACGCACAGCACGGTGAGGGCGAAAAAACTATACAGACTCACATCTGTGATGGACGTCAAATAATGGGACGAGGAGATGAAGATATCATTGAAATATACTGTGTTCTTATTGTGCAATCAACTCCGTTTTTTATTTATTCCAGCTGCCACTGAAAAAAAACTGTTTCAATGTATAATTGTACTTAAATGCTTTTCCCCATTGTATTACAAGCCAACCCAGTGACCCAGTGCAGTTTATTATGATTATACGTGTAAGTGAGTGTAAGTTGGAGCTGCTCCCTGACAGCTGAGCTTGTGCAGTGTGTTGTTTCATACGCATCCTGTTTTACCTCAGCATTAAACATTCAGTTAATGTATTCAAAGTATAGCTAAGAGGATTATAAAGTGCAGGAAAATACATTGTAATATCAACATGTTACTGCATAAAGTGACACTGAACTGTGAAACATGAAAAACAAGGCAACATTTAAAAATATATAATTATCTGACCTAAAACCTTCGCCAGGTCATCAGTCTATGGCAAACTAGACTTTAAACTGAACATATGTGAGCGTGTGCATGTTTCCTCTGTGGATAAAGATTTACTGAATCATATTAACCATTAACGGCCATTTTAATCGATTTTGTTGTGAAATGAGCCCTAATGTGACATTTGTTCATATTTTCCCCCCTTCCATCACATGTTAATACATGTTTTTTTTGTGTGAATAAAATGTGATCACGATCAAAAAAATTGACATAATAATAAGTCAGTGGGTAAAAACAATAATGAATAGAACTGTAACCATCCGTCGCTGCCAAGTAACTCCAGTCAGCAGGTGCAAAATAGGACGTGAATGGAAAATAAAGGTTAATTCCTCCCTCCCTACTGGTCCAAGCAGGCCCGGCGGCGCGGCCTACGCTGCGATGCCACATATCCATTATGCCTCTATTTGGATGACGGACTGTTCAAAATTTTAGTGCACATACACAATCAAATGTTTATGTGCTGCATGTATAATTCTGACGTGTGCCATTATTACGTTCAACTTGTAATAATTGTGGACATATTGATTTTATGTTATGTGGTATATGGATGTGATATTTCAATTTCCCAGCTTGGGATTAATAAAGTATCAATCAATCAATCAATCAATCAATCAATTCGAACCTGTGAAATTAAATCAATAACTGTGCAGCAAAAATGTGACGATATACAGTATTTGTGGTGTTGATTGATGCCTACTGCCTTTGTCTGTTAAGAATAAAGATGTTTCACGATGTCTGCGTGGATTTTCATTCACCAGGACATAATTATCCAAAGGTTCTGAAGAAGTCTGAACTGAAGTCTTGGATGAAAGTGGAAACGTTTTTGGAAAAGAAAACTGTAAGTCGACTATTGAATGATTCTGCTGTAGGTTTCTTCAGGACATTAAACATCACAAACACTGTTGCTTTATTGTGGACACAACTCACTGGCCTCTACTGCATATTTGTTTTCAGTGAGTTTTCATGGTTAAGTTGGTGTTTTAGCTCTTTGTCGTTGTCACTCATGTTACACTTAACCTGCTCTCTGTGATAAATTCAGCTGAAACCCTGTCGACCCCCAAAAGACCAGTCAAAAAAAATCATTATCCCTACAAATAGAGTCATGCAAAACATTCATTTAAAGAAAAGTTTCATTTTAGCCTAAAATGTAAGCTTTTAAATGATCCTGGTAAAAGTCTCTCAGTGTAATTGTATTAACTATAACTTTCTAATTTTAGCACAAGTGTCACAAATGCCTGCACTGAGTAGACATGAGGAAAAGAGTGTCTGCTCTCACCCTCTCCTGAGCTCTGTCAGACCCAGAAACAGGAGACAAAAGGACAGAGGCCTGCTCTGTCTCAGCTGTGGGAAAACTGCTGTGGAGCTGTGATGCCCTCTAGTGGAACAAAAAGCACTAACGCTGTTGATGCCATTGCTCACGTTGCAACACTGAAACAAGAAGCAGTTTGAGATATATATATATTTTAATCGTTTTGGTGCAAGGTTATCTCCTTTTGTTGCCTTTTAGTGACATTTTGATACATTAAACAGTTAAGCAAATTAAAACATAAATAAATAAAATTATCTATTAACTGTCATTAGGAACGAATATTGATTACAGCAGGGGGAAAACATTTTTATGGGGCGCCATCATTTGTTTCAAGACAGACTTTACTTCTATGTATTCACAAGGCAAGACAGATGTGCTGTGTTCGTATGGCACATTACAGCAATAAAAAGAAAAAAAGAAGACTGGAAATTTAAAGTAAGGGAGCGTATGAAAAATGTAATATTCAAAGAATGATTAAAAACAAATGAAACGTAGAGCAAAACATCAAGATAAAGTGTTGTTTTATTATTTATTTAATTCCTCAGACATTGAAAAACTGAATCTACAAAAATACACACTAGGGAAATATAATCAAGTAAAAAATAGGTAAAGAACAGAGCTTTGTACATACTTACAGCACTGGTTTTTGTGTTGCCTGATTGTTGTTTTACGTTGGCGTTGGCTTCAAAGGCAGAGGTGGTCGGTCAGCACTGGGCCACTGTTGATGCAGGTGTAGTTTTATGTAAACACGCCTGTTTGTTTAAAATGTAAGCCTTGGTTTGTGTTGCATTTACTGCACGTCTTTGTCAGCAGTGTTATCAAAGACAACACGAAAACAAGACAATTCAACATACATTTGTGCTTTATTTAAAAAAAGAATTGCACAAATACAAGCCTTTTAATACAAATGACTGTATGACGGCTGATGTCTCCATGGGTGACACTTTAGTTTGTACATTCCAACTTTTCCAGGCTCCATAACTCCTCATCAGTGTTTTCCCTGTACACACTGCACTCCACACTAATTGTCCACATTACTTTCCGTCAAAGGAACCAAGCATCTGCTGCTGTTTAGTGAAAACACACACCTCGCAGGAGGATGAATGATGTGGGCTGTGTAAGCTGCAACCTGTCAGATCACTTCATTTCAGGCTGCCAGAGGAGACATGGCGGAGGAAAAGGAGCAGACAGTGTCCTCTTTGGAGGAACGGCCAGCAGCTGATGATTCGCCTGAGCCTCATGTGGAGGACGGAGCTGAGCTGAACGGAAAACCCAACCAGGAGGATGAGCCTGGTTCCCATGAAGAAGCAGGGAAAGGAAGTCCGGACCTGCTACAGATGCTGAAGGCAGCAGAGAGCAGGTGGACTCCTCAGGGTCAGGACAGAGACGACTCAGAGACATCTGGGACAGAGGAAGTGGTCACTGAGGCTCTGAAGACTGACATGGTGAGCAGCAACTCAGCTAAACCTGCTGGCAGCGTGAATCTGCATATGCTTAGGCCATTACTTAGTGATTTTAGTTGCTTTGTGCAGGCTTCTATCAATGTTTGACCTGCACACACGAAATGCATATTGAACTCTTTAGTCCCTCTGTCCCCCCAAAAAAAAAAGATTTTTAACCCTCCTGTTATCCTTAGGCAATTTAAATGTAAGAAAACTATTATAATTAAAATGATATATTATTGTATGTGTCAGATACCACCTATATTACCACTGACCACCACTAATTAAATATTAAGGGGACAAATATGAAAGTCACAATAAAATCTCTTTGATAGACCTAAAATTGGAAAGTTACATCTTTTTAGTGTTTTAACTCAAAGTCTGTTTTTTGGTCTTGGAAAGTACTGTTGTATATTTAAAAAAAAAAAAGAAGAAGTTGTGTAAAGGCTTCTGTGGTTTTAAACCAGGGGTGGGCAATTATTTTCCCCAGGGGGCCACAGGAGATACTTTACATATTGCCGAGGGCCGGACCAATGGTTTACATTAAATTCTGCTCAGTATTCATTTTATGTCTTCTTAAAGAGCAGTAAAATGTATTGTTTTGGTATAAATTGGGCAGCATACAAACACACAATAAACAAAATCAATGGCAAGGCAGACTTTATTCAATTATTACTAACCATTGAAAATAAGAAACTACTCTTCTAAATAATGAACACTACTATACTATACTGTGGAGTCGTGTAGTGAGTATATTATCTTACACCACCAACAGCCAACAGTGCGAATCTTTGACCAGCGACTTTACATACAAGAGTATTTACATACAAGAGCTTTGCTGTTTAGATAATAAGATAATAAACAGGGAGGGAGATCATGTTGATACTGTTCTTAGTGTGGGCATTTGATATAAGCTGCACACGTTGTGTGGATAGAAGGAGCAGACAAATCAGCTGAACTGTGTGTGTGTAAAAGAGAGATGAATGAACGGAACAATATTATACAGCGTTGATTCCGTCACCACACATCTATCAGTGTATGGGAAACTCAGGAAACATTAGGTGCACTCCAGAGCCCTGTTATTTACCTTGTCGTAGCAATTTTAGTGTGTAGGCTGGCTATGAATACATAAAAAACATAAATAATATATTTTTTAACTATTTTAGCAGCTGTAATAATTATATCTCTTGAGCAGCAGAATTCACATTTGAAACTTTTCACTGAGGCATCCTTGTGTTTTCAGTCAAACCCCAACCTGCTAAATGCCTCCATCTGACTAAATGAATCTCTTCCTGTGTGCAGCATATGAGTGTCCCTGGGTGAGACGCAGAGAGAGAGAGAGTCGTGTGGAGCTGATAGTGATGGTTAGAATGTAACGAACACTACGGGATTAAAGTTGTAATAGACAGAATAAAAACAGAAACATTAAAGCATGCAGCACAGGGTGAGACATTTTTCTTTGGACTCCAAAAATCACTGAATCCTACATTTCCCATAATGCATGTTCACACCCCACTCTCCCTGTCCGGTAACTTTAAACAGCTCACATCTATACATGGCCTCTTGCGTATGAATGGCCTTTCCATTATAGCTTTTTTTTTTTTTTTTTTTGCCAAGATGTAACCCAGATGACGCCACAACGATATCATCAGGCTGTCTTGTTGCTTTTTGTGTGCCTGTCTTCATAATCACAAAAGGCCTCACAGTCAGCTGCCGTTCCACTTATATAATGGGTTATGATGATGACCACGTATAAAGCGAGCAGCAATAACTGTAACACCGCAGCTCTCTCCTCTGATTTATTATAAGAAACCTAAGCCTCCTTTGTGTCCCTGAATGCAACTGTACGGCTCGTTGACTTCACTCTGCTGATTCGTCTTCTCTCGCTATAGCTGCACTCTGCTCTCTTTCACTAACAAATGAATGTATGGAGCATGTCTTTGCAGTCGTAAACCCTGAGAGTAGAGGGCACTCTACTGTATATACTGTGTATATATATATATATATATACACACACTGTGGCCTTAAGTAACTCTTGCCTGACCTCACATCTCCAGTCTGTGTGTATGAGCTTCACAAAGACTCCATTGATTCACCTTTTTTTCCCACCTGTCATCTGGGCCTGTTGCATGCAGGTGTGGCATAAGCGTCACTCTGGGAACTGTATAATCAGTTTGTCAGCTTGCAGCGCTGTAAGGTCTTCAGTGTGGGAGAGCCCTGCATGCAGCATGAGGAAAGTGTACAGTCTAGTGAACATAACTAAAGCCAAGGATGAGGAGGCAGTGCAGTCCATCCGTGTCAAGGTATCACTGCTTTTGTTTTAGAGGCATGGATCATTTTTAAGGGGGCACTTTTTTTTTTTTTGTTTCATTTTGAAGTGTATTGCAATGCGGAATTAGACGCTACACTGTTTGGACTGGAGTACTTGAATATTATTAGATAGTAATTTTGAAAGTCTTTTAAAACTTCTACAAATTTGATTGTTCTTTTCTCTAAGAGTGTTGGGAAGAAAGCAAAGGGGAGGTTTTTTTTGGGGGGCTGTTTCACTGAAATCAAAGCTCAAATGGTATCTGATAAGAGCTCAAAATAATTAATGATTAATAATTAATAATTGGCTTTTCTCCTTCTTGCATGGTAGCTATCCTGATTATACTTTGCCAACCCTGCAAGTTAACATTCACTCTGCTCCAGGTCACGGCTTAATGTCTGATTGTGTTAAAGTTTAAGCAGCAACGTGAGTAACAGCCTACTGTTCTTCCTCAAGTGCCTGTGTTGCATTCATTGTACGAATGATTTATTACACAAATCCATCAGTTTCTTTTCTCTCTCTTTAACGCTTCAGGCGTATGAATCTATCTTTCGTCAACTAACCTCAAGCAAGTCCAGTTGCCTACAACTGACTTCCTGGTGACTCTTATAGAAAGAAACTGGTCATTTCTGATTAAAAATTAGCCTTAGTTTCATGTTAACTCACTGTCACACTGTCTCGACTTGAACATGAACTGAACTGATGTGATCAGTAACATTTGTGTTAAAGCATGCCAAAATGGCTGCTCGAGGATCAAACATCATTGGCCAAACAAAACCAGTAGCCGTATCATTCCGCGCCACTGTAGGATCACCTGTTTACTATCACTCTTACACACTGAATGATGTGTGTGTGTGTGCGCGTGTTCTTGTACTTGCCGCAGAGTGAGGACCAAAATTCGTATAATTCCTACAAAGTGAGGACATTTTGGCTGGTCCTCACTTGTTTTTCAACCCCAAAAATGCCTTTTCAGGGTTAAGACCTGGTTTTAGGGTTAGGGTTAGAATTGGGTTTAGGTTAGGGTTAGGGTTAGGCATCTAGTTGTGATGGTTAAGGTTAGAGAATGTATTATGTCTATGAGGGTCCTCACGCTGATAGAAGCACAAATGTGTGTGTCTGTTGTGGTCACACTAAAACAGGGTTACAAATAACCAAATAGTTAATAATGTCCTCTTCTCCTACAGCACATGAAACCATCCACCGTCTGTCATATACATGTGTATTAACTGTATTAACACATGGTGCACCTTCTGCTGGCAGAGTGAGCTTCATTGTTGAAGTTGACTGACTGCTTTTCAGACACTTTTTGAATTTCCTAAAAAAAAAAGATATATTATATCAGCTCATGTTTGGCTGTGACAGGGTGGACATGATAAGCTTGACAACAACAATGAGCATATTATGATGAAAACTAGGAAATATAAGTGTAGCAATATAAGTGTAAATAATATAAGTGTAAATAATTTTTCAATAAATAGGTGTACAGTTACACTCTTACAATAAAGAGATTATATTAAGGGATAACTTGTTTACGTCTGCAATAGTCACTTAAATTCAAATGTACTCATGGTTTAGTTAGGCCAATACCTGATACTGATCTAGCGATGCTGGCATGGTTTTACGCTGTCATTTCAGATGCAAATGTTCACTTAAAGCGTAAATTGACACCGTTTATTATTGTCTAGGGAAAATAAAACTTATATTTAATGCTCATTCTCCCCTTGTGTCCTTGATTTGGTCAATTTCAGGTTTTCCCGAAGTGCTACAATTATCTGAGAAAATTAAACAAATAAAAAGTAGCTATTTAAAACAAACTTTTCAACTAGTGTAAACTGAAATCTTGACTGCACAACTGTTTTCACTAAACAATTAGTGCTGTCTGTGGGTCAGTATGTAAAATCAGAGTGCACCTTTACCTAAATGCTGAAGATCAAACCCTGTGTATGAGAGTAAGTGTATTAAAATATACTGTAAGATCTGCACTATATACAAACTTTTTTGTGTACAGCGCAACTGTATACAGTATATGTATTTTTGGTTTGATCTGATCTAATCCCCCATTATAGGATCTAGACTTTAAGGCTCAAGCAGCAGAGTCAGACCTGACAGTCAGGCAGCAAACATGGCCAAGTGGGATTTCTGTGACAGAAGCCCAGCCTTGAGATTTATGACAGAGGCGCGCCACAAAAGCAGGGAGATGGAGGCTTAGCAGACAATCTGCTGTGCCTGTTTCAAGCATAACCTATTATTTTGTGCATCTGTCTTTTTTTTTTGTTTATCTCCACAGCAAATTCAGTTCAGTGACCAGAAAAAAGAATTCAACAAACTTCCCACCAAGACAGCCCGTCGCTCTCTGTCTCGGTCCATCTCACAGTCGTCCACTGACAGCTACAGTTCAGGTGAGGAAACATGCTGTAAACAGAGCTGGTTCTCATCACAGCAGCTACAGGCCCTAAGGATTAGCCTTGGTGCTTTCTCATCCACCCAAATCTCTATTAATATGAAAAGTCCTGTGAAAAATGAAGTCTCCTTAATTTGGTACTAATGGGCTCTGTGAGCCGTTCTCAAACATGTCGGTCACTAGGAGGGTTTATGGAAAAGTCTCCCTTCAAAGGCTCAGGGAAATGACTGACCTAAAGTGAAGTCTGATCCCAAATATGACGCCAGAAACAAGAGAACTACAGTAATTGACCACAAACCTGTTTGTTATATCAGCTGATGCTTTTTTTTCCTGTGCTGCAGTGTGCACTGAAAGCACAGAGGACGAGTCCTCTCCAAAAGACAAGATTCAGAAGAATTCCAAGGGCTTTTCCGACTTCTGCATCAAAAACATCAAGCAGGCCGATTATGGACGCAGAGAGATAGAAATTGCTCAGCAAGGTAAAATAAAATGAAATCCACAAATAGACACATGGGAAACTATGAAACTTTCCTGTCACCAACGTAGTTGCAGTTCATAATATTATTGTGATAAATGTAAAAAGAAAATATGTCTTAAGACAAATATTTTTGACTTTTACCAACAAAACATAACTTAAGTAACCAAAAATCTTTTGCTCCTTAAAAAAGATTTTAAAGCATAAAACAAGATTCTTAAATCAGGTCATTATAAATCATAATGTCCTCAATGAAAAATGCAGGCTCCGCCTTGTGGTACATTAAAATCATTAAGACTGCATGTATGCCAGCTCGCCAATTTTTTTCAAGTCACCCATGTGAAACATTTCCCCATTTGCCATTATCTTCATAATTAAAACTCACCACAATCAACGTATTGTGAGTGCTTGCTGTCGGGACATGTGACAAAGTCTCCCCATCCTTATCCTCCGTTTGTGGCTTGAACTGTGACAACAGAAGGAGGAGATAAATTGGGCATGTGAAAACATAAACACAAAATATCTGTGCCTTCATGACTTCATGATATGTGTCCTTGAATCTAACGCGGCGTTTAGAAATGCCCGCGCTGATGGTGCTGAGGAAAAGAGCAGGTGGAGAGAAGCCTCTGGCTGGAGCCAAGGTCGTGGGCTGCACACATGTCACCGCCCAGACAGCGGTCAGTGCATCACACTCACACACTCACACACAGCCTTGGAAGGCCTTATAATTTGCGTAACATACATGTACTGCATGTCCTGCTGACTGCAGTGTACGTGTCCGTGTTGCAGGTGTTGATTGAGACTCTGTGTGTGTTGGGAGCTCAGTGTCGCTGGGCAGCCTGTAACATCTTCTCCACCCAGAACGCTGTTGCTGCTGCTCTGGCTGAAGGAGGTACAACCAGCTTCTCCTCCTCCTCCTCCTCCTGACCCTGATTGCTGTCCTTCTCCACCTTCTTTTCCCTCCTGATCATCACATGTTCCTCATCTCATTCCCTCTCAGGGGTCTCTGTGTTTGCATGGAGAGGAGAATCAGAGGACGACTTCTGGTGGTGTATTGACCAGTGCGTCGGCGCTAGGAACTGGCAGCCCAACATGGTACTGTGACGCCCACCAAACAAGCAACACGCATGTGCAGACGTCATTTCCTCTTCCTCTGACTGCTGCAGCACAGCAAATAGGACTGATGCTGCGCTCATTCTGCTTGTTGCAATGCAATGCAATTTAAAAATAGTCATGGCCATGAAAAGATAAGTATGTACATTTATATATTTGTCAACTGGCTATGGCCACTTTATAGTGTGCAATAAGCAGAGTGGAAGCAGCAGAGCTTCCATTTTCATGGATGAAAACACTCTTGACTCTTTATCTTATTTATAAAGGACAGATCATAGTTCAAACAGGACTGTTGCCAGATTAGAGCTTATTTGGATCTCCTGACCATTGTCAGGTTGTGAAGAGTACAAAGTCAGCACACATTATAGCAATATAATACATTAGAACATACACATATAAAGCATATCACAAATAGATTCTAGTGGAAAAAAATACAATCAGTAACAATCAAGCATCATAATCAGACATCGTCACATTGTCAGTGTTCAGCTTATTTGCAGCAGCAACAGAAAAAAAGCAGATTTTCCAAATGCAGGGAAATGTATACGTCACAGTCAATGTGTAGTATAGATTTTGCTGTACCATTTCTCCTCTATGCATTCTAATGTCGTATATCATTTAGATATTCTGTATGTCGTATTAGTATTGACAAATCAATTGTAAATAAATAATGTTATATTATTTACATAATACCTACAAATTTTTTTAAAAAAAACTCAATATTTAGTACATTTTTCTCTCTTCTTAATAGTTTTTACCAATTTGTATTTTGTAAAAAAAAAAAAAAAAAAACTTTTTTTAAGGTTGTTATGCTACACAATGGTATGTTTAGTAAAGGCCATGGTCAACATCACTTTGTTCTTGATGTGCATATCACATATACAGTCTATTTCTGACAGTATTAGACTGTGTTATTCTATGACCCTGGCCAGATTCTGGATGATGGGGGTGACTTGACCCACTGGATCTATAAGAAATACCCAAGTGTGTTCAAGAGGATCAAAGGCATCGTGGAGGAAAGCGTGACAGGCGTCCATCGGTTTGTTTCCTGCCAAACTCAAATCTTTCTCCAAGTCCTCACAGCTGTTGTTCTCTAGCTCATGTGTGCATCCGTGTTTTCAGCTTGTACCAGCTGTCAAAGGTCGGCAAACTGTGTGTACCAGCCATCAATGTTAACGACTCAGTGACCAAGCAGAAGTTTGACAACCTGTACTGCTGCAAGGAGTCTTTAGTGGACGGGTGACGACGCATGTTTTGATGTTAAACAGCTGATCACACCGGTGCGGCACAGAGCAGGCGCCTGACTGTGTTTGACTCTGCTTTCAGGTTGAAGCGAACAACTGACGTCATGTTTGGAGGAAAACAGGTTGTGGTGTGTGGGTACGGTGAGGTGAGCCAAAACCTTTCTCTTTTTATAGCTGTAGTGCGTAACTTCTAAATATACACAATTGTGTCAAAGTGGTTACAAAAAGTCAGGACCCAAATGCAGATTGAAAGCTGTCTTCAATGAACCAAAAACACCAGATGGCAAAACATCAAAAGGAGGACGGGAAAGACAAAAGAAAAAACATAAATACTGGGAGCAGAAAACAGGAACCCCCGGGAAAACAGGAACAACTATAAACCCAAAGAAAACTGAACAAAAACTCCAAACAGAAGAAACGTCCAACAATAATGACCTGGATAAATCCAGACACTGTCACAAAATGTCCCTTACATTTCAATTTAAATCACTGTCAATGGGTTTACACATCCCTGATTAAGCCATCAGCTTCACACCTCACCCTCTGTGGTGACGTCACCGTTAGTACCTGTAACTGAGCAGGGGAGGAGGAAGCAGCACACAGCGCAAGTAAAGTAAGGCAGTTTCATACAGCAGAAGGCTGAAGGCTGTAGACACCAAGAGACACCCATCAAAAGTCTCAGAAGTGAAGTCTAATGCCAAAAAATATTTGAAAGCTTAAAACAAACTTGCAGTCAGATTTGAAAAATGTGTTATAATCACCATAGGCAGCTCAAGGCTGAGCGGAAGGGAAGTGGACAAGTCCCTACCAGGTCAAGGGCCGGATAATTAAAATTATGTTGACAATGACTGATGTCAGTCCAAATTAGTCAGTCCCAAGATTCCTAAATCTAAAGCTTCTCTAATTGCTGCTGCAGAATTATCTTCGGTCTTCTGTTTAGCTTTTCCGACAACCTCTATACCACTTTGCTCAGGCCAGTCACCAGAAGTCTGGTTGTAAGTGCCCTCATGGAGGTAACAGGGGGCCATATATATATATATATATATATATATATATAATAAAAATGTATGCTCCAACCGCAACAAGCAAGCCCCTCCTGAACAACACTTTTCCATCACACAGTTCTAGCGCTACTGTAGTTTTTGCTTTTCCATTAGGAGTAGTACCTGGCACTTTTTTTAGTACATGCTATGGTGATGTTCCAAGTGAACTGAGCAAATACTAAAATGTGACATCAGACTGCCGGCCACTGATTGGTCAGAAAGCGTTGTGAAACCTAACAATGGTGAACTGGAAATCAAAAAACTGAAAACATGTGTTAATCTCCAACATTTAACAATGGGAATTTCTAAAATCTCAATATTTAACAGAGGAGTCTGGTGTATTTAGCGACAGCGATCGTGAGCCAAATTACAAATCGTTTATACGTGACACACGCACAAACTAGTTTGTGCGTGTGTCACGTATAAAACACCATCATGGCAGTTTTGTGTAGCCGTGCTATGACGACCCCCATCCACATTGAGGAGGTTCTATAGTAATTGAAAACAACATGTTTGACACCAAACTGAGTAGAGTCAAGCTGTGCCGGGCTGAGCCCAGCTGTGATGCAACTGTATAATGGAAAAGCACCATATGTGCCTGCATGTGCTAATGACAGCTGCTGCTGTTTCCTCCACCTTGCAGCTCCAAATTTCCTGAACAAGTAACACTACATCAAAAATAACTAAACCAAAGTACCATAGAAGAACAGTATCACTTCTCTCTGTGTCTGTGGAAGTGGGAAGGGACAGGGAAGAGAAATGGAAGTCATATAATTACTCAGACGTCATCAGTGGGCGATGAAGGTTCCACACTGAAGCTTTAAAGACATGGCATTACATTAAATAACTCAACCACATTTTTTTTCCTCCTTTTCTTTGAAGGTCGGTAAAGGTTGCTGCACTGCTGTTAAGGCACTAGGTGCCATCGTGTACGTCACAGAAGTGGATCCCATTTGTGCCCTTCAGGCCTGGTATGAATGAAGGAAGCTTTATTTAGCTTTAGAAATTGTAGCCAAACCTCATGGAAAGTATTGAACTCTATTCTCTCATCCCCCTGCTCCTCCTCTTAGCATGGACGGCTTCAGAGTGATTAAACTGAGCGATGTGGTCAGACAGGTGGACATGGTCATCACCTGTACAGGTAACAGTTCGCTCAAAATCATCTTATTCCGAATGTTAAGTTACTACAATACAAGTTGCAGCCTAATATCCATCAGCTCTCCCTTCCCCAACATATGTAGCCTTCACATCAAAATTTAAGATCTTTGTCTACTGTGGGCCACTGTAAAATACATGATGGTGGCAGAACTCATCTCTCTCTCTCTGCCTTATTTAGTCAAAGCAGTCTGACTTTTAACGACGTCTCCGAGAAGGAGTTCCTTAAAGCAGTGTTAACCTAAATGTTTTAAACATCACAACAAACACAACAAAAGCAGATTTGTTCCCAGTCTATTTTTAACTGTCATTCCGAAACACTTTATATAATTTTAAGTAGATAAATGTCATGTGTAAGGCATGATTAATAAAAGTCCATTTAATTTGTATAAACATGTAAATCAGTAAATCTAATCTGTGTTTGTGGGAATGACTGCTCTAAAGCATCTTTGTGGGAAACTCGGGATTCAAACACGCTACAGTTGTTTACTGGTAAAATGGTTCAGTACACAAACAGGCAGCTAATGAAAAACACTTGAGACTCTCCAAGACAAATGGACATTGACGGGGGAATGAACAGATGAAGTGACACAGTGATAATGAGGGAAGACTAAATAGTGCAGGTGTGGCTAATATGGTAGAACACAGGTGAGAGTAATGAAGGTGGGGCATGTCAAGCTGCTGGCACAATGACAGGAAGTCAATTAAACGGAAGAATGCAAGTTTCAAAATAAAACCAAAAAATGAGAATGAAATAATGAAACACGTTATGCTTCACCCTCAGCTTTTTTTTAATTATTATTATTATTACTCATTTTTTCCTACTTATTATTGGTGATTCAGTCTGTTCGCTCCACTTGTATGTGGATACTGCAGCTGTTCATACTTGCATGATTTAAGTAAAGTTATAAAATATTTATATTTTTCAATCAATTAACTTTTACTGTCACCCTCAAATGTTCTCACAAAATTGAGTTAAATGGCTTTATGACTCACCCTCTTATGGTGCTTTGGCGTAGGGCCCAACTAATTGAGAACTTCTGAAATAAGCCATGCTAGTGTCTTATGTAAGTGGTATTTCCACTGGGCTTTGTGTAATTCCTATTTCTCTGCAGGCAATAAAAACGTGGTGGGGAGGGAACATCTGGACAGAATGAAAAACGGCTGCATTGTCTGCAACATGGGACACTCCAACTCTGAGATAGATTTGGTAAAAGAAATAAATAAAAGAAATAAATAATACAGTGTGTGTATTTCTACTGTATATGTTCTCTATATGTTCATGCGTGTGTGTGTAAAACCTTTGCTCTCAGGCGAGTCTGCAGACTGCAGAGCTGAGGTGGGAGCATGTGCGGCCTCATGTGGATCACGTTATCTGGCCCGATGGCAAGAGAATTGTCCTGCTGGCGAAGGTGATGAGGCTGTTAGCATCGCTGTTGTTATTATTATTACAACACACCACCACCACAAAACATGCTGTAGCTCTGGTTGATGCTTCAATAATTAGTGGCTCTCTGCACATTATCCTGTTAATTACACGGCTAGTTAGAATTAAAATTATGCATTTAAGCCATTATACACCAGTAGTGAACACACAAGCTGGGTGCAGGAGCAGTCGGTGGATTGGATGCCTTGCCCAAGAGCACCCCAGACCTTGACCTACTGTATCTTGGGATCTGGACCAGCAAACTTTCAGTTACAAGCACAATCTCTTTTCCTCTTGGCCACGGGCCGCCTTTACAAGATGCATCACTCACATGACATGAAATAATGAATTTAAACAGAAATAACCTTGTGTGTTTTGCAGTTATAAGCAACAAAATGTGATCAGTGTTTGTGTTTTATATTTTTTTCATTTTATATTGTTTTAATTCTATATTTTACCTGAAAGAGCCGATAGAGAGTGCGCAGTAATGTTCTGCACGTAAAGATTTTTTTTTCTCTATTTAAAACAAATGGGTAATACTTTTAACCTTTATTTTATATTTAAAAATAGTTAAAATACCACACCGCTGTAGAATAAACAGTCGGTCACTTTTGTCATTCTGCCAACACTACACTGATGTAAATACACTACATATCAGTTCATATAGTGGTAGATCAGTAATTATCTCATAAGATCATACACAATCCACTTTCCCCAACATTTTCACTACTTGTCAGTTTATGGTTTTAGTGAAACTTTAACGCCCAATGGTTTCGCTTCAGTCAAAATAGCAGGGTTCAGACTAAAACCATCTTCGTGTTGCAGCTTTCGAAGTGACTCATATGTTTAGTTAACATTTGTTTGGTCTGCAGGAATGAGCTATAATATTGCCCATGTAAATTTCAGAGAAATAATTAATACCATCAACAGTAAGGCTCCGTATAACTGGTTTAGTATAACCTAATGGCTGAAATGTACAGCCTTGGTATTTCTGGAAATGGTCTACAAGCTGTTCACCGCATCTTCTCCAACCATCTCTCTTGAACACCTGAACACCTTCCAGCTCAGCAGAGAGAATTCTTTCCAAAGACTCAAACCGGTTGAGGCTTTGAAAAGGCATGTCCAGATTCTTTCTGCTGTCACATTAACATAATTTTTTTATTTTCTGTTTCTCTCACAGGGCCGTTTGCTGAACCTGAGCTGCTCCACGGTTCCCTCGTGCGTCCTCTCCATCACTGCGACAACTCAGGTGTGATCATAAGTTTTTCTCTGACTTAATTAACACACTGCTGTGGGGGGATCAGTTCATTCTTTCGGCAACTGTGTTAAAACAGCAGCACTGGGACTTCCATCGTCACCTGTACATGTTGTGTTACAGGCTCTGGCTCTTATAGAGCTGCACAACGCTCCACAAGGACGATACAAAAAAGATGTCTACCTGCTGCCAAAGAAGATGGGCAAGTCCTCTGCTTAAAAACACTAAAACAAACCTTTAAAGGGATAGTTCAGGGTTATTTTATGCTGTGGATGTTTGCTGTATTGTCACATTTTCATCACTAGTATTAGATATCAATGTTGCTGTCACTTTAAGTCACTGCTCTGCAGCCTTTTCAGGCTGAAATTTAGAAAACGCTCACTCTCAGACACCAAACCCCCATAGAGAAAATCAGTGTGTTCAGCTCACTGGGACACAGGAGCTGCTGGTCTACTGCTGCCTCATTTGGTACGTTTGAGGGTTTCAAGCACCAGAGCCACAAGATAACACATTTGAAATTACTGAAAGTGGCAGCAGGAGATTAATAACTCCATATTATGGTTTAAAATCCCTGTTTTTGTTTTTGTTTTTTTTCTATGGACTTGTAGGATTTGAATGGATTACATACAGTAAAGGCTGTCAAGCTGCCTTTTATAGGTTGTTAAAATCAGTTCGGTGCCGGCGGCTGTGTAAGTGGCAGCCATCAGTGAGAGAGAGAGAGAGTGTCTGGGTCCAAGGCTGGTTCATGGAAATGGTGAAGCAAAGTCTGTGTGTGTCAAACCCTAAACCCGGAACTATCCCTTTAGGGTTCTTCAATTAAAAAAAAAAAACAAAAAAACAACATACATTTATTTTACTTATTTACAGATGAATATGTGGCCAGTCTTCATCTGTCGACGTTTGACGCTCACCTCACTGAACTGACCGATGATCAGGCCAAGTATCTGGGCATCAGCAAACACGGGCCCTTTAAACCCACCTACTACAGGTCAACACAAGACACACAAGCACAGCACACAACACACAGTTAAAAGAAAGCAAACGTTTGGTTTTTATTGTGTTTAACAAAACATCTTTTTTGTTGTTGTTGTTAAAAAAAACAAACAGGTACTAAGTTGTGGACATGAATGTGAAGAAGTGAAGCTCCTCAGATGTGATGCCATATTAGAAAACCTCTCTCAGTCCTGTAGACAGAGCACAGGCGCCCTCTACAGTCCGAACATCACTGAGCTGTTACAGTGTGGGGAGGCTGCATTTGGGTTCGCTTCTTTTTCTTCATTTGTTTCCCGTGTCACACTCTTCCTGGTTTTACAGTAAAAGTCTAGATTGTGATCATAGTGATTTCAGAAGTGACTGAAAAACGAAGAGACACATAAAGAGTCTAGGAAACAGCAATCAGCAGCATAGATTTAAGGAGAAGCTGATTATCTCTATCTGCATCCGTACACTTAAAATAGATTCATGTCTTATGTCCTGTAATCCTGATTTATTTTACTTTAATTACATTCTTCATTCTCTTCAGAAAGTTAATTGTATTGGGGTCATCAGAAATAAAACAAGATGGCTTTTCATTGTGTTTCTCTCTCTGTCTTTGTTATTTTTATCTAAAAAAACCATGCAAAGTTGTTTTTGCTTGGTGTCAGAAACAACCCGGAGTCCTCACACATCCTCTGCAGTCAGTCCTCTGTACTGGACAGACTGAATATTTACAGTGTACAACCACAAGTCCATAACATAATGCTGGTAAACAATAAGCAAATATGAATGGCTGAGCTGAGCCTCAGAAGCTGTAGACGTGGAACAGATAAAGGTTATGGAGGGGAAATGCAGAGGAAGGCAGTAAATGTTGTAGAGTTTCACTTTTATGTGATTGTTAGTTCCCACTAGAGGGCAGAAGAGAGTTATTGTCATAATACACTGTGCGGAATATCCAACACCCTCTCTCAACATTGAAAATAGTCCTTTACCTAATGCTTACATTACATGTAACCAAAACCTACACTTCACCACAATGTGATGGTTTTACATTAATGGGAATCATCTGAGAAAGACAAGTACCAAGTCATGAGGTGATGTATGCAGTTCACAGTTGTTGTTTTTTTTAAATCTACCATTCCTCATTTGTTTTTGTTGTTTGCTTTTATAGTCATGGATTACAAGTCAGATATAAGCGTCTCCGTGTGAACGAGCATAACATTATCTCATTTAGCGTGGAATACTAACTTTAATGGGTTTATGGGCTGTGAATCAAACAGTATCCACATGCAGTCCACAGTTACACAGTATAATGTAATATTTTAAACACAGTGATCATTTTGTTAGTTACTTTAGTTACGTTTAGTTTAGTTACTTTAGTGGCATCCCGTTACTGAACTATGGTGTGATACTTCCAGTGGTTTTTACTGGCAGGATGAGCTTTAGTTTAGGTTCCTGCTGGAGATGCTACGCAATTAACTCTCTTCTCAGAAAATCCAGCCGATCATATAACAATCATTATCTGTTTTCCTCGATTGTTGCATCCTGTCTGCCTCTGAACACGAAGAACTAAAAATACCACTCTGTTCCTGGATTACTGTAATCCAGTGACTCCCTGTGTGTGTGTGTGCCAAGCTGAAGCTCCTTATCGAAGAGCACATTGTTCATTTCTCTAGGTCAGCAGTGTAAAGGTAAATTGCAAACATTATTGTAACTAGTCTCCTCCTTCTTTTAAATCTGTGCTTCCTTAACAGAGGTATTGCTGCTGACTTCAGACGTGAGTTAAAACATGCTTTTATTGATTCAATTCACCAAAACTTTGTTGTTGTTTTGGGTAAAATATGTCATGGTGAGACTGCACATTTAAACAAGTGGAAGACTCCAGTGACCCCTCCTTTTCCCAAGCATGTCAGTGACCTTTAGATAATGAAAAGGATTTTGTTCTAATAAGCATAATAAGCTTCCATCTGAAAATGTGAAATGCATACTCTGGCCTGTTTGTCTGTTTGGGCTGCTGTGGAGAAACATGGTGGCACAAGATGGTCGCCTCCATAAAGTAAGGCCCTTGCCTTGAGTACATATAGAAGTTTATTTCTAAGGCCACAGAAAAAACTAATGATTTTTATTTTAAAGCTATTACACACTTAGTTTCTTAATACAAACATACAAACTACCAAACAATCCTCCTAAATGTTATACACTGGACCTTTAAATCATGTCTAATAAAAAGTCTTGTGTTGTTATTCACATTTTATGGTCATGTTTACATTTTTGTTGTTCCACATTATGGCCTCAGTAGTTTGGCAAACTTTCTGCTTTTAATAATATCTATAATAAATGTTTTTTTTCACAATGACACCTAAACCTGACTGTCATTTTACCACAATGACAACAAATCTGCATCACCACTGTAAAATAATAACACATGAAGTGTGTAAATGAGTAAGGCTTTATTAATAAGGCACTTAAACATTGGGGTGCACAGTATTGAAATATACAGTATTAAAATCAACCAACAACAACATGCAAACATTTAAAAAAGTCATAAAAGAATTTACATACATATTCGTGAGTAAACATTTGGCAAAACACTTTGTTCCAGCAAATGAACATCAACTACATGTTTGGGGATCTCTCTTCTTACAGTCTAATGTAAAAAGAGACAGTTTAATAAAATGTAATCACTGCTAAACCAGAAAGGCAAATCTGTTGACACTGATCTGTGACACTCAACATGCTGCTGAGGTTTGAGCGAAATTTACCTTTAGTATGAGCACTTCAGGTTCGCTGTTCACAGACACTCGTAGTGTAAAGAGATTAATGAGGGGATCCATTCACTTCCTCATGTCATCTACACTGACAACACCAGGGTAACACCCTTCATTCACGTGTGTGTGTGTTCTTGTACTTGCTGCAGAGTGAGGACCAAAAATCTTATAAACCCTACAGAGTGAGGACATTTTGACTGGTCCTCACTTTCTTAAAGGGTTTTTTCAGGGTTAAGACCTGGTTTTAGGGTTAATGTTAGGGTTAGGCATCTAGTTGTGATAGTTAAGCTTAGGGTAAGGGGCTAGTGAATGTACTATGTCTAGGGTCCTCACTCTGATAGAAGTGCAAACGTGTGTGTGTGTGTATTTCTTACATCTTTATGACCTTTTCTGGCATAAACACCTTGTCAGGACCAGTAGTCCTCATGGAGACAAAAACCTGGCCCTAATGAGGCAGAACCTCGTTTCTGAGGAAGTGGTTAGGTTTAGGACTAAGACTTGAATTGTTAGGGTTAGGGTTAGGGTTAGGCATTAACTGGTTATGGTTAAGGTGAGGGATGATGCTCTGTTTAGGTTGTCCAAATGAATGGCAGTCAGTGCAAGACCTTAAAAGGGTAGTTGTGCATCCTGGTGTGCGTGCGTTGCAGGGATTCAACCTAAAGAGCTTTGATGCCTCCTCTGCATCACTACCAGGTCTTATCGCTCATGCCAGCTGTCGGTGCATCGGCCCTTCTCCCACTCCACCCCCCACAACCCCCCCCCCCAGCCACTGGCACCACTTAACCTCACATCCTCTGCAGTCGGCCATAATGGACTCTCATTGCATGTAAACTGAAACATGATCAACACATATCATCCGGTGATGGTTCTGATCCCCCTGTAAGAAACAAACCCTCACTGACACAGCAGTGGTGACGCGTTGGCTCCTCGTCTGAATTAAAACTGCAGCTAATGTAGTCGTCATGGAGTAAACTGAGTGAACAGATTCTCCTCTTGTGCTGTCTTGTCTCTGTCTCTAATCCTCTTTGTCCTCCTGACCACTGCTGCTTTTCTTCTTCATCTTAATAATCTTATGGCACTGCTTAAGTGTTTTCTTTAATACTAAAGGCTGCACGGTGTTCAGAGACAGATTTTACTGTATGTCTGTCATGGTTCACTTCTTTGGAAACATTTGTTTAACCTATTAAGTAATTAAAGCACAATTTTAGCAAAACGTAACTCCAACATCTTACAGTGCAGAGCCACGTCTGACTGATGCCCCTCCAACTCAATAATTAACAACTTTCTTATGCATTTTCTGTAACTTACCATTAAAGTATATATTTTATTCTCATATTGTACAAATGTCAGAAATTAATTTTAGACCCACCATGGGGGGTTATGTTTTTGCTACAACTAAAAAAAATAACAAAGAATTTTGATTACTTTTTTTTGATGACGTCAGTTATGGCCCAAGAAATAACTACACTTTTTTCTTTTTTGTGGTGGTCCGGATACAGATTCGGGATATTTGTAAAACACACATTTGGTAAGTGAAACCAAGTTTGTGCTGCGCTTTCTGTGGTTCTCCAAAACAATGCAATCCATATGGTTCTATTTTGACTCCATACATGGTAAGAATTAGGCTTTAAAACTCTCCATGATGTGGAGTTCCTTTCCTCGGGTGAGGAAAAATGCCCTAAATTTCCACAGAAATAAAATCATCATTTTGCATCAGTAAGGCCAACAGCAAAGCCAGTGGTGGCCTAAGAGCCGCAACTCACACCTTTGTTGACTGAGCAGGACAAGGCAGCACCAGGAGCTCAGTTAGCTGCTGTTGCTGCTGCTGCTGCTGCTGCTGCTGCTGCTGCTGCTGCTCACACCAACACGGAGGATTTACAACTACAGCCTGTTTTCACAGCCAAACACATGAGCAGCATTGATTTATTGATCAGGACAGACGATAGTCGGCTCAGTGCTTAATGGTCTGTGTATGGATTTATGGGTTAAGGCCCAGTAGTCAAAGGTCTCACTTTGGGTCCATACCTTCAGTGTTTGAGGTCTAAGATTACACTCAGGGTTTGATGTCATGATCAGCGAAGTGTAGCCAGGACAACACCGAGGGACACCGTACGTCTGAGGGAGACAGGACAAAGAGGAATGACTCTCTCTAGTCATGTTTTCTTAACCAACAGGCTCACTGGACTTAAGGTTTCTTCATCAGAGAATGTAAAAATGCTGCAAGACATTTTAGAAACACTCGACATGTACTGGCGGATAAAAACGAATGCTTTTCCTTTTCTACACACAAACTGATCCTCCTCCTGCGATGTGTCCTGGGATGATGGCGGAGGACGCACTGGTTCAAACTCTCGGTCAGTTGTTGGCAAGTCTAGAACCACCGGATCCTTCCATCCCACCAGAGTGAGTTCTACCATTGCCAAACACTGTGGGAGAGAGTGCCGGTCAACACCACCAGATCTGTGTGACAGTGGGGGGGGATCAGTTTACACGGGCCAACATCTCAGAGATAGATCCCGGGCCTCCGTTGCAACCGCTGATATTTGAGAGGGGATGGTGCAAATCGACCTGATCCATCATCCTCACTGTCCGTTTCCCTCACACAGGAAAAAGCTCACCGTCATGCTTATGCACAGCTGAGAGTCTGTCTTGTCCTATATTGGCACTACACATGATTGCTCAAACAGGAAGAGACAAAAGCAAAAATGTGCTAGTGCCAAAATGGGCAAAGAAGGTGTTTGAAACATGTAATTTTCTTTCACCGGACACGCGGACGTGTGGTTCTGTCTCTACTCTGTTTATGGCCCTATGGTAATTCACTGATGGTCTGCTGTGACAGTGAATTCTACCAGTGCCATACACAGAACAGGAGGAGATAAAAGTGCAGGCCCGTGTGAATGCCAACGCTGTTGAAACAACCATGGACACCTGCACATGTTGACATCAGGATGAACACTGGGAGGTCCTGATGTGATAATGGTGTTGATAAGATGATGATCATCTTCATCAGCACCACGGATGATTCACACGACGAAGGGTGGTTGATTCTGAATTGATGGGAAATCTCCAAAGAGTTCTATCCTTTTAAAAGTTACCCTGAGTTGTTGTTGTTGTTGTTGTTGTTGTTGTTGTCTGGTTTTAGTGTTATTGGGACATTTTAAAACCTCCACGAGAGCCTTCCTGATCCTGGTGAAGGAGCGAGTCTGCTGCTCAGATTGATTCTGGCAGTATGGGGAATGATGCGCTAAGTGATTTTTGAGATGCTCCAAATGGGTCCCAGAGCAGGGCTCATCTTCCCGTTTCCGGGAGAGATCAATAAAGCTCGAGACAGAAAGAGAGAGAGAGAGAGAGAGAGAGAGAGAGTCCCCATCTTTTTTGTCACTCTCTCTCTGAGTGTGAGGATACATAACTGAAGAAGATACAATAAAATATTATTGGGTCCTTCAACAGAATCAGTTGGTCTTTTCGTCCACAAACCAAATAAAGGAGCAAAGAAAGCAGACGATATTCATGAAGCTGAACTCATAGAACTTGTTTCTGTGTATTAGAAAAAACAAACAAGAAAAGGATTATAGAAATACTTGATTAATTGATTCAATCAATCAATTAATCGTTCATTATCCATGTATTATTGCAGTCCTAAAATGTAAGGCTCTGGTGGAGGGAAAACAAACTACACTTCATGTAATTTGGTTTGTGGAACAAAGTCCTCACATATTTAGGTCTTTATGATTCTGATGATGAATGGCAGGCTGGTCATTCTAACACAGACACGCATGCATTTCGAATTTTGCCTTTCTTTTTAGCAGTTGAGGACTTCTTACCTTAACATGTGCCTCCTGCATCCTCACTGCACTCAACAAAAAGCAAATCCAAGCGCATCCTTCAGTGGAAAATCTTCATCAGCAGAGAGTCATCAAAGAGGAAGAAGTTGCCATGATGATGATAATGATGGTCGTTTAGCAGAGCGAGACCATTTTTTTTTTAAAAAAACAAATCGGGAATTTCTTTTTTCAGCCCGCTGCTCCACACACACACACACACACACCTCCATCTCTCACTCCAGTCCAGCCCTGCATGTTTACGCTTCACGGCAGGGGATTTTCTACTGGACACGTAATTAGTTGGTAAGCGTCTTAGCCCAGTGGCAGAACAGTAATCCATTCTACCCTCCTCCATCAACTTCTGCCGCCTCTTTACGCACGTCTCCTCTGCACCTTTACGCACAGGACGCGCATTGCAGTCAGGGGCGATGGTGACAGACACTTGGGAGTTAGTTAAGTGGTAATGACCTGCTGCTGCTAACATTAGAATTATATTCTTCAACAGAAACTATAAATGATTGAGAAATCACCGAGAGAGCGCGCGCACGTGTCACCACACTTTCCGATCTTTGAAAAGAAAAATGGGAATCCAGAAGGAGTCTCCTTTCTTGGGTCATAACCTGCAAATTCATCCAAAGCCTTTACTTTCGGAGTTATTCTACTAAACAGACGCGCGCAGTTAAATAAAGTTGGAAAAGTTTAAACATCAACCAAGTAAAACTAAAAGAAGTACAAATAAAAAAAGAAACGGATCCATCTGTACCTCTGCCTTACAGAACCGACCTGTCAACATCCACCGGGTGTGGCCCCGGGCTCTCTCTCTCTCTCTCTCTCTCTCTGTTTATATACTGGACTCTCATCCTCTCATCCTCAGGTCCCTGCGGCCCGGGGCTCATTTACCTGCTGTCAGTAATTATTAGGGCAGATTGCAGGTGGGAAAAGCGGCATCATCCTGTCAAACTGTGATGACTCAGGTTTAGGTTACAGCTCTTCTAAAGTTGACGCTGAAATCCAGCCGCTCACCCTTTGTCCTGCTCTCCATACATTATGAAGGAGGCGCAGGCGGTCAGCAACACCACCATCGTCATCATCATCATCATCATCACCAGCAGCAGCCTCGTCCTCCTCCTGCTGCTCCAGTTCCACTCACCACCGACGAGACATGAAATGATGTTTTATTTCTAAATGAATACTGTATTTCTTCATTGTTGCACTTGTTATTGTAAAAAAAAAAAAAAAAAAAAAAAACGAAAGGAAACAAGCTTGTTGCTGTGTTTCACTGTTGTAAAATAAATGGTCCTATAATGTTTCGGTCCAGATCATTAAATATAATAGTCATTGTGGTCAGACTGAAGCAAATACAGTGTTACAGCAAACAACAACAACACATTTAGTCTCTTTGGATTTCTTTAACTGTCTCATCCGCACTAACTTTTTATTTTAGATAAAAGCACTCTGATGAATGAATGAATTTTTTAATGTTTTATGATTGGTGCACTGCTCCCACTTTCACAGTTTACTGTGCCTTCAATGACAATAAAGCTTTTTCTATTCTATTCCGTTCTATGTAGGTATAAGTATAGGTAAGGCAGGAAATATAGGCAGGATGGTAGGAAATGTTGGTACACAGGAAGAAAGGGAAGAAGGGAGGAAGGCAAGTGTGTAATTAGTATGTGGGTAGGGAGGGATTTAAGTAGGCACCTAAGGAGTTAGGTTAGGTAGGTTGGTCAGCAGGGAGGTATGGGAGGGGAAGGAGGGAGTATAGGTAGGAAAGGAAGGAGGGAGAAAGGTACTGTAGGTAGGTAGGAATGAAATACAGTATGGAGGGGAATGTAGGTAACTGGCATAGGTGTCAAACAGGCGGCCCGCGGGCCACATGCGACCCACCACTTAATAGCATGTTATTAAGAAAACATGGCCGAACCACAGCTGCCAACAAGGTGAAAGAATATGAAATATATTTGTAAGAAATATTTTTTTATAATAGTCATAATAAGACATTTGTTTGTAATGTTTAACATACATTATATACAGCATATATATGTGTGTATGCTTGTTTTGTGTTTTAATTACATTTAATTTTAGATTTGTTTCTGTTTATAGTATCAGTCATCGTATGTCACTACATATATGTTTTTATTGCAAAGTATACATTGTCCCATATCAAACCAAACACTTTTACTTTGAAATTCAGCGAAATAGCTTCGCGAATATGTTAACTGCGAGTCACAATGGAATATTGTGTGATAATTTGGAGCTCACGCGTGACTGAACAATTTTTTTTTTTTTTAATTCTCCAGACCGGCTCCCTCTCGACCAGACGAGACGCTCATTGGCCCGCCAGATTATTGGAGTTAGATAGGTAGGTAGGAATTTAGGTTAAGTAGGTTGGTTGGCAGAAAGGTAGTGGGAGAGGGGGGAGGGAAGGAAAGGAGGAGGTAAGTACAGGTAGGTAACTAGGTAGGCAGGCAAGTGGGTAAGTACTGTAGGTAGGTATATGTGGACATACAACTGTAATGTGTATATAAATCATTATGAGAGAAGGTAATAGAATATAATGTATAATGGGTGTCCATGTTGTAAAGACTGACTGATATCATGTCACTGGATCAGTGTAAGTGTTGCATTGTCAGTAGTTTTTAAACCTACAGGCCTTTAAGAGAGCGTTTGTTGTGGTGATACCAAAGGACAAAAGCTGAATCTGCATCACCGTGTGCATGTGGGCCGATATTTTCTAAAACCTGAGGCCAAATCAAACTGATGCTGGTACAGGAAACCTGAACTCACCCGAGCTCCATGACCACATGACTATGAATATTTCATAAGATCATTATTGTCTGTCTGAGGCTGCAATAGAGCCGCACACTCCAGCATCCCTTTATTTATTTATTTTTACTTTTTCTTTCTATGTCTGTAATATTAGGTCAAAAAAATGCTCGACAACAAAAATAGAAATCAGTGATGTGTAATTATGATTTTAAAAAAAAATATTTTTACATTCTAATTCCAAAGTGATTGCACATAAACAGTGAGCATTTTTTTCTTGAAATGACTAAAACTTCTCCTCTCCTTTTATTCTTTTTGGACACCACCAGCCACCATACTTGCAAAACCCTTTCTTCTATTGGCTGATTCACAGGTTTCACAGCAGATGTTTGATTTGTTGTTAATAACAGGTGTCACTAATCACACCAGCAAAGGCTCAGTTCACTTAAAAGTGTGGCCACAAAGTCAAGTAACTGAGGCCGCATGAACAATAGATTCCATCATTCATGTGATCATTTACACCTGTGACTAATCCAAGTACAGAATACATTCCCTGCAAATGTGTACAACTTGGCTTTCTTATATTAAATTCTGCTTACACAAAGAATTGAGTTTAGGCAATAAAAATGCAAAATAATAATAATAATATCTCATTTATAAATGAATGCTGCCATCTGCTGGACAGACACAATAGTAACTATTACTCAACACATTTCCCCACAATAGGTCTTTTGTTTCCAAAACAAATCATTTTCTCTTACCACAGACAATCTGATATTGTATCATACACTGAAGCATGATATTGACAGTTTGTGTTTATTTATTTATTTATTTTTTTGTTATTTCTTTATTTATGTTACAAGGGAAGCACATTTACTCATTTTGTGTCTTTAAAAAAAAAAAAAAAAAAAAAATCTGGGACATCCTGACTTGTGCCTTGGACTTAAGTATGGGTTTAAAAGACAAAACTAAAAAACAACATTCAAAGAAATTATAGGTTTCAAATATAGGTCTTGTTAAGAAAAAACTAAAAATACATATCACACAGGTGAATCCAGAAGATGGTGATGATAAAGAAACAGGCTGGACAGTGGTTTGTTCCGCTGCCAATGACATCTGACAGAGTCTCATGTTGTCCTACGACCTACAACAACATATGTTTCGGTTACTGAGGCAAATTAGAGCCGTTTCAACTACGGAATTTAATAAATACCTTTTTAATTCTGTGTAAAAAAAAACTGTTGTGCTAGTTTTATTTACTTGTGTTATTGACAAATGAAGATGCCGTAGAATAGAACCTGATATCCTTTTACAAAAATCATTCATTTAAGTCTTGACATAGTTTTTTTCCTCCAGGCAGAAAGAAACAGCTCGTTGTGAATTGAATGTGTTTTGTTTTCTTACAGAGCACAAAATAATAAACCATTATGTAGTGTGCTTGTCGCAAACATGGACCCGGCTTCACGCCTGCACTACAATTTTCACAATTGACTGTCACTTCTCTGGTAACATCTCTGCACGATCACCGATAGGGGCATAAACATTTTCTGAAGAAAATCAGCTTTTAAACTTCCCACTCAATAAGAAATGTGTCTTTGCGTTTTAATTAACTTTTTCATTTTCATACTAACTTTAACATCACAGTAAATCCAGTCTGAGGAAGTTTTTTTGGGGGGAGAAACATAAAAAAGATTCAAATTTGGTCCTGTCATTTCGAAAAACAGGCAGTCAACAACATGAGAAAAGACCAAGTGACAGTGTTGAATGACTGAAACAAAGAGCACTTGTGTTCGACAGTGTGAATGAACTCTGATGGACACATTTGCATAAGAAAAGGGTGCAGGGGTGCAACGTGTCTTTGGAGGATTTGATTCTACACAGAGTCGTTATCCCACAGACAAAGATGGATTTAACTCTCCTCATCTTCACCAAGACAATTAGTGTTTAAAACTAGTGTGTTATAGAAGTATTAAACCATACATTATGATAGAAGTCACCACCCGCAAAGAAACTAACTATCTCTACGCAAGTCAAACACCTAGAATAGTTCAACACAAGCAATAGAAGTTAAGAAGTTCGACAATTCACCAAGGACCTGGATAAACCCAGAGGCGTCCTCTGCATGTCCTTATAGTGTTACTGCTCCACAAAGCCCTACATAAACTTTACTTCTGTGTCATGCCACAATATACGACGATACTCAGAGAATGACAAAAACGCTTTCCTAAAACGGAGAGGAGGAGGAACTGGATGTTGGAAATGAGAAGGATCGGGACTGTGAACCTTCTCCTCCACTTCTGCTGAGCGTCAGCGGTCAGTACAACACAGATTATTATAAAAATGCCGCGATTCTCCCCGGAACACACCCATGCATGTGTACACACACACACACTCATACACATACACAGTGGCGTGGCTGCGGTTGTGTGATGACATCGTGTATATGATGTGTCAGGGCAGGTCTGCAGAGGTCAGTCCCGCTGTGTCCCTCTCCATCTCCAGCCTCTCAGATGTGGTGATTGTAATGGCAGCTCCTTTTTTTTAAAAAAAAAAATAAAAAATGGGGGGTTGGGGTGCATGTCCATGCTCTTCTGAAGTAGTGACCGATCAGAACCAGTAGATTGTCATGTTGCAGAAAACTCTGTCCACAGGGGAAAGACGCCTGAAGATTCAGTAAAACACTGGATAAAAACTAAATAACGAAAACTGAAGAATGTTAGAACACAAAGGCTGGTGAGGTGTGAGTTACGGTTCCAAATAGGAAACTGAGTGTAAACAGTCTGGTTTTCACTTGGCGACCGTCCACCTGCGTTGAAACCGGGTCGCGCGTCAGCTGAAGATCGTTAAACTGAATGATGCGTTCCTTTCTGACCTTAAACAGGCTCCTTCCAGGTGAGGTGGAGGCGTGAGAGGCAGGTGGTCAAGAATTCCTAAGAAGGGTTACTATTCTGCAATATCATACTGCAAATCCTTGTGTAGCAATAAAAATTGTGTCACTGTAAAAAATCGTCTTAAAAACGAATATAGTACTGAGTTTCTGCTCTTTAGGAAATGATAAAGTCTGTCGTGAGGTGAAGCGGAAGGGATCTGCCCCTTCACTACAACTCCATGTCCTGAGCCTCGTCCTCCGAAAAGTCTGACATGGAGCTCTCGGAAGACGAGTCGCCGCCTCCTTCCTCCTGTTCCTTTAGAGCCTCCTCTGTGGCGTATTTCTGGATGTACTCTGAAAGAGAGAGAGGCGGGGGGGGAAGACGTGGATGAGACATCCCAGCAGCTTCTAACACTTTCACAAATGGAGCTTTTCATCCACAGCAGACAGTCAAAAAAAAAAATGGCCGGCAGGAACAAAATAGGAAGCGAATGGTTTATTTCTGCTTCTCCAGACTGAAACGCTGGCTGTCATGTTTCAGTTGGAGAGACAGACAGTCAGCAGCAGGGCTGCACGATATTAGGAAATCATGTGATAAGCGATACCGTTGCTGAATATTGATATCCCCTGCAATAACAGGGGAAAAAAACGATTTTTTTACAACTTTCTTTTTAAACAATCTCAAAGCCAAGTCCAGCTTTAAACATATTACATAGTCACCTGAGTTTGTCTGTCATCAAAAGTGCATTTCTATTCAAATGGCTCAATTTTCATGCACATTTTCAATACACGTATGTCAAAATAACCCTGTGTGGAAATTATAATTATAATCATACAGTGGAGTGAACTAGACATCAATTTTTCTTCAACATATTTTCTGCAGATTTCATTTTGGATGGTTTTGGCTGAAAGTAAGAATTAAGAGCTTGAGTTGTGACTGTTTTGGATTCCTTGTGTATATTGATAAAAACAAAAAGTACATTTTTAAGTAATGTTAGAATAAAGTCGATTAAAAATAACATCCACACGCCTCATTTAGTGTATTAATAAAAATGCCCCTTCTATACTGGACTATCCACAAACAACAGAAATAGTGATCTAAATTATTAGAAATACAACCTGGAGTATGACTGTATATTTTAAATGTGCCTAGTGCAGCTTATGGTGACAGTTCAACTTAAGCAAATTTACCAGAGCTTGAATAAATAAAGCTGCTCTTTGTAGAATCAATAGAGCATTCCAGAAATGTACAGAATCTGATTTTTCTTAATCTGCCAATACAGAGTAATAAATAAAATAGTCAAACAGGAAAACACAACTGTGCTCGCCTTAGAAGAATAGTGTAAAATAAAATGTAATTAATTGCAATCCTGTTTGAAAAGGATTGAGTACTGCCATATTTTCAAAGTTCATATGCAACTGATGTGAAAGGCCTCTTTGGTCAACAGTTGGCCATTGTTTTTCCTTGTGTGTTACCTTTGATCTTGTGTTTATAATCCTCTGGTCGGTGCAGGTACATTGCGGCTGCGTCCCCGTTCAGAGGGTCGATGGGGTTGGGGTAGGCGAGCAGCTGAGGGAGGAACGACTCGAAGATGTTGGTGAGGTCTGGTGGATGTTGGGAGAAAGATGAGTCAGTACGACCTGACAGAAAAACAAACCTACACAAATCATGTCAACAAAAAAATCAAACAAGCTGGACTTGTTTTTTTTTTTTGTTTTTTTTCCTTACTTCAGCACTGAGCCATTCCTGCGTGTCATGCAGCTCCACTAGATTACATTAACCACTGTATTGTTTAAATGCAGCTTCAGTTCAGACACACAAGCATGTAGGTTTACATTTTAAAACATTTTCCAAAAGGTATAAACTGATGATTCGCTACCACTGCTCTGTGTCTGATAACAATACTGATCCAATTACCTGTTACCCGTTATCTTTTTCCGGAATCCAGTCCAGTGTTTTTGACCAGTATCAGACTGATAATGGTCAAATATTGGTTCGGCTCATCCTGATAACAATGTTCTGCTGAAGTGGATGCAGGCCAACCCCCCTCTGCCGGACAACGTGTTATCTACTTTAAAACGTGCACTTCTAGGCTATAAATTTTGAATTTGAACAGGTTCTAATGTTAATTATTACCTATAACTGTACTTTCAAGTTGTACTGTGTGATCATTTTTAATTAAAATGTAAATGGCACTACTTTGAGGTCAATTTATAATGCAAACATTAATACTTTCATAGATGCACCACAGAGAGACTGAAATTTTGTATATTTGCAAAAATTGGTTCTGTGAAAATCTCTTTCATAACCAGGAAACACTGGTATGGAAATTGTAAATCAAATCGAATCAGGAAAATCAGAAGCAATACCCAGCCCTACTTCACACTAGGGCTACAAGTATTGATTATTTTCATAATCAATTAATCTGTCAATTATTTTCACGTTAAATCAAGGAATCGTTTGATCCATAAAAAAAAAAATCTGTGTTTTCCAGATAAGTAATGAAGTAATGATCAAATGTCTTGTTTTGTCCACAAACAAGTCAATCAATTATCACAATAGTTGATAATTAATTCATCAATTAACTGAAGCCCTGCTTCACACAGTTCACTGTGTTAAGGCATTTGTTCCATAAATAAGCTAAAATGTGAGTCTTAGATTTACTGTGACACTCAAACAGGAACAAAGTGACAAAAGCCCTCTGAGGTGAGTGGAGTTGCGTTCGCAGCCTCCTCACTCATCAGTGCTCAATGTATGACCTCAGTACAAGTGACAGTTATCACTGCAGTAAGCTGATTACGCCGTTATGCTCTGCTTGATTCCGCATCCCTCATTTTGTGCTACTTTACTTTCTTTAACTGCCGGGCAGCTTAAGTGAGTGACATCACAGTGAGCGCCGTGGCTTCGACCTACCATAGAGAGCTGTCCATGTCTGGTTAATGACATCTAAACACACAGTGCCTGACCTGAAAACACAAACAACAAAAACAATGTGACTGGATCACATCAGAGGAAGGTGCAGTGAGTTTTGGCTCAGGCATCAAGACGGAACAGCTGGATGTCATTCATGGGGAAAAATAATATCCTGTTTCCTTAACAGATGCCTGAGGCAACAACATTTACAGGTATATTGGTGTTTTTCCACAATAAAAGTGCAGCTACTGGGGCCTTATATTTAAAATATTACTTACGCTTCATCAATGTTGGGGTGAAAGATTTTATTCATGAATCCTGGGGAAAAAAAAAAAAAGACACGTTTTACTCAACAACCTGTTGAACAGCATAACATGATAATGATGAGCAAGATTTTCAAGGCTTCCTGTTATACTGTTGACAACGAGTCAACACAACACTCAATAACTGTGTTTCTTTCATACCTATTGATGGTGATTTGAAGGGGTATTTATCTGGCAGGTCCACCCGAACCTTCCACACACCTCCTTCATATGGCGCTGGAAGAAGTGACGTCAATCAATATATTCTCAAAAACAAAGTTCAATTGTTCACACCTGGCACGCCACACATGCTGCATGTGTCTCCTGTGA
This sequence comes from Brachirus orientalis, assembly GCA_016785285.1. Classification (NCBI taxonomy): domain Eukaryota; kingdom Metazoa; phylum Chordata; class Actinopteri; order Pleuronectiformes; family Soleidae; genus Brachirus; species Brachirus orientalis. The sequence continues at coordinate 128,960 of JAFBJR010000112.1, read as the reverse complement.
CCACGTGATCAGATCTCACACACACACAGAGTCATTTCTGTTGACTCACTCACTCATCTTCTACCACTTTATCCTCCATATGAGGGTCATGGGGTGCTGGTACTAATCCCAGGTGGCATAGGACAAAAGACTGGGTGCACCCTGGACAGGTCACAAGTCCATCACAGGGCCACACACAGAGACAATGACCATCCACTCTCACATTCACACCTACAGGCTGTTTAGAGTGTCCAATTTATCTAATCCCCAAATCTGCATGTTTTTGGACTGTGGGAGGAAACTGGAGAACCCAGAAAAAAACCCCCACACACATGGAAGAACATGCCAGCTCCATGCAAACTCCATGTTCCAACCGGATCATGAACCCGTCATGTCTCCTTGCTGCTTCTTGCTAACCACTACACCAATTGTGTGGCCCCATTTCTGTTCCTGAGAACTGAAATTATACTATTTAACAAGTCTGAATACACAGATTTGCCTGTTGTCAGTGTGTGTAAGCACAAGTGACAGGCAGAGAAAAAACAGCAATCAGGAGGAGCTGAGTGATTTGTAACCATTAAAAAAGGAAATCATGTGACAATCTGAGTTAATACAGTGGTGGTGACTAAAGATAAATTAAAATATTTAAAATTACTTCCAGATCACTGTGAAATTACAGAGTCAGATGAGTTCAGCTGAGGAGACGGTCTCTAATCTGTCCTGAGGGCAGATATCATCCATGCATGTGGACAAACGTATCTTTAAACCACCTTCAAATGTGTGTGTTTTTTTTGTGATCCGATGATGCATTCAGGGTGTGTTGGGCGCATTTAGACCTGTACTTAATGCCGTTCACGTGTGATGAGATCACTCAGGATGGATGTTAAAAGCAGGTCTCAATATAGAAATCAGTCAGAATATAAGAAGCTCTTACTTCCAGGGGGTCCGTGGAACTTGACCACAAACTCGTTGAGTCCACCCAGTATGGTGACCTCGTGCTTGCTCTCAATGCTGACTTTGGGTTAAGGAAAAGGCAAACCACAAACACAAGTGACACAAGCAACTTCAGACATTCAGTGCTGTGCAAAGGTCGCAGGGATTTTAATGTCTGACAAATTCTGTGATCAGTGACATTTGGATTGGAACGATGTGAATGAAAGTTAGTCTTATATATGAGAAAACTCTAAATGAGTTTAAGTCATACAACATGTGTACGTAATGCTCAGGCATGTCTCGAATAGACCTGGTGAAAGAGAGATTTTCGCGGCAGATAAAGGTCGACATTAAAAAAAGTACAAACAAAGGTTTTACCAGTAACATTAATCAGGGTTCCATTCCAGCTTAAAGAAAGCCAGGGTCGTGTTATTGTTCGTGTAAGAGTAGGTTTTGATGTGCTCCAAAAAAAGTAACAGAAATAATTATACAGTATGGTCATCATAGCACTGCTAAAACCACAAACCTAATGGTGGCCTAAGACGTTTGCACAGTACTGGATGTTTAACAAAAACTCTCCAGAACAGATTGGACAGACGAGTCTACAGTTCAGAGGTCAGACGTAGGATCAATAACACGAGGCAATGAGCTCAATAATGCAGTGGCCGCTCTCAGACGACAACAATAACACAGGACAATAGCCGTCCTTAGCAACAAAACAACATAACAATGAGTCATGACGGAAGAAGGTATTTATCTTAAACAAGAACATTAACTTTTCCACATCTAATCCACAGTCATAATAACAGAAATCATTACTGCTCAGACAAAAGAGGGGCAGCTGATTTGGCCACAGATGATTATTTTCAGTACTTAACAAATAAAATAATACTGAAAGACACAGACATAAAACTAAAAAGATGAGCGCATTTTTGACCTGAGCTATCTGAAGTATGATGAGAACTTCAGTCTGCTTAACTATTCAAGGTGGAGAAAACAAAGGGAGACTTGGGTGGAGAACACGTGTCATAATTGCATCCTGTGGTAAAAGCTGGCGACATGAAACTGAGTCAGCTGTTTGGTCGAGTGTATTCCGTCAACAACAGCACTGGGACTGACACGATGACAGATGGAAAAGGATAAAAACGCAGAGGGAACAGTTAGACAGTTACCCTGTTTCATCATCCTGCCATAAATCCATCTGTCATCTCAATTCCAACAATCTAGCCAAGAAAAAGGCACGCCGGATTACACCGGAAGTCTAGCTAGATCATGCAACAGATTAACTGGAGAGGAGAAAAAAAAAAAAAGAATGAAGACGGTTTAAAAAGTGTGAAATGTGACCATGAGGACAAGGTAGTGCTAAATGTGTTAAAGTGATAAATATAAATAAAACATGTTTGTGCAGTAAAAATGAGCATCTCCCTCCTCTGCCTTTCCCTGAGGGTCAACCATAGAAACCTAAGCATATGCTCACTCAAGTGTAATGTAACTACACAAGGGAAAACCTTTATTTTGGCACCAGTTTATCAGCTCAAGCTCTCATGAAGTTAAGCTGTTTCCATTTGTGCAGTAAAGGCAAGAATCAGCTGTACTTGTGTTACACGCGACTAATCCATCACATGTGATTTACAGCCACAGCATCCATTTACTCGGATGCTGGGACAAGATCCACAACTGCGGGAGCTGCGAGACGTGAATGTGTGAAACCTGAGTGTCCTGTTCTTAGATTTTCTCCTCCATATTTCATGATTACTTGAACAACAAGAAACATTTAACACATTGAGAATTTCTCCATGACTACACATCCACGATCACACTTCTCATCACTCAGAAGCGCGATTATACATAATCAAAGTTACAAACCCTTCTAAACTTCAAAACCTCGTAACCTGAAAGGAGATTAAAGGTCTGGAGAAGATTTTGTAAAGTGCTTTATTTAATGTAAACCTACAATATGTGTTCTGACTTTGATAGTAACTGTGCTGCTGCTATTTTGTCAAGTCTCCCTTGGAAAAGAGATCTTTGATCTCAGTTGCACTAATCTGGTAATAATGGCTAAATAAAAATAAATAAATACACTACTAATGTATGGGGACATCACTAATTCTACCTGCACTTGAATATGAACAAGGACATGCTATATGATCACCGTGATACAAATGAATCCTAGAAACAGCAGCACTCAAGTCAAACTTTTTATTTTTACAAATACTTTTGATTTAATTTAATATGTGCTTGTTTTAACGGGTAGAAGAAAAATGTTTCTCTCAGTGGATCTCAAGTATTTTTAACGGTACCAAGAATTTTTACCAATGTATTTATCGTTTGTCTTAACAATGCCAAACCTCAATATCTTTTTAAAACAAGGAGAAGTTAGTAAGGTTCTCCACACTCGATCAGCCAAAACTCAGGTTTGTTTCTTCTCCTGAACTTTAATTCTAATTTTCTTAAGCTAATTTCTGTGAGACACTAACAAATGACAGTTAACTTCTTGTAACTTTTAATAATTAGTGGTGACAGGGCTCATATTAAATGTTAACACCCACCACTAGATGACAGGTCCAGAGTTAAAACTAAATATCAGGACTGACATGTTAGATTTGATTTCACTAAGACTGAGATATAATTATGTTTTGATTACCGTTTGTTACTGACATTAAATAAAGTTAATCAACAGTTCTATTTACTAATGAATTATTCACTAAGTAAATTAATTATTAGTCTAACTTTGCGATCAATTCAGTCGTTAATCACATATTAAAAAATAAGAAATATTTTCAGTCATTTATTTTCCACAAAAACACCTATTAGGTTCTACAACGATTATCGATGATTTTCACTAAGCAGTTTGATTAATCACTGAGTCAGCATTAGAGGAACCTGGTTAAAAGCCACGACATCCCCCCCCCCCCCCAAGCCCCCCCCTCCCCCCCCCCCCCCCCCCCAGCTGTAGCTCTGTGTCTGTGTGACCACGGCCACAGCACGCTTGTTGTTCCACGATCAGCTGTGAGAAGCCCCGCCCCCTGTCGTGTTCCGGATGGTAACAGGCTGGCCAATCAGAGAGCAGCATCTAGCTGCAGGACAAAAACAAAACAATGCAGCTCACGTTGTCATAAAACCCTTCATGCAAAGTTCCAACCGGAAACTGCAGTTAATGAGGCACAACTTAACAAAATACACGCGAAAACACGACAACAGTCAACACATTCAAACATAACAGCGTTTTAAATTCAACCTCAGAAAGAATGAAAAATAATAGTAATGAAGGACAACGTATGCAGTCGTTTTACCCCGTCGTTACACTAAAGTTGCTTGTAAATATTATTCGGGCTTTACAGTGTGTGTAGTATTAAGTGGTAAACACGCCAACCGTGACTTATTCACCACGAACATTAATGTAAATCTGTATGTTTAATGTAGACCCTTTTATCCAATCTTACATTTTAAAAGTCACCAAATGTCAGTGTCTGTTTTTGTTGCTGATAGTCAATGTTAGATGTAGTCAATTGTCTTTTTTCCCCCTGTGCCATTTGTCAAAGATCGTTACGCTCCGTCGACCTTATTTGTTCTCTTGGTGATAGCATGCTACACAGCTAGCTTCATCCGCGTTAGCGTTCATAAATGGTGGCAAAATAAACGTGCATTCACAAAGAAGTACTTCCAAAATGTTAAGGGAGCGTCACTCATCCTTCATATTGTGTTGTCAATGGGGAGGCACTTGATATTACTGGCTGTAACTAACAGGCTACCCCTTCGCTAACAAGCTAAGGCTAACAGCGCCCACGGCTCCGTCAGAGTTGGGGCAGTCTGCTCTGCCTCAGTGTTGCAGCAGACTCGGCTGTTTCTTCTCACTGGGAACAAACAAGGGCGAAAATACACGACCGTTGGTCAAGTGAGCTTACACAGGCGAACAGTGGCTAATGTGCAAGTGAGTCCATATAAATAATATTGAATGTTTAGCTCATTGGTTCTTTGGCTAACTTAAGTGAGCTAACGTTAAAGAGCTGGCCGTTAACACCATTAACACCACAGTGTTAAAGCACGAGCATTAGTCACTTTCCTCATTATCTACTCATCTCACTCAGCTAACAGTGACACAACACATATTATAACAACATCCACAGGAAACCAATGACACATGAAATCAACACCAAAGGGCTGACAGCTGCTACACAACAGGACGTGCCTGTTCGAGTCGTCCGTCTCTGCTTATTTATATTCTTGGAAAAGGATACAGTTTCACCACGTCGGTATCCATTCGCCTCTTTCCCGGACTTGGAGACGACATGTTTGGATTCCTTTCAAGTAATCTAAAAATACTGCGGCGATGAGGCTAAACCTCGACTCTCAGCTTGGATGGACTGTATCAGCAGCCTTCCAACAATGTCCTTAAACAAGATCCTAACTGCAACATCGCCCACTTTCCTTCTTCCCCCTCTGTCTGAGCTGATCTCCAGGGTTTGACTGTCCTGTCCTGAGGACTCTGCCTGTGACATCCACCTTCAGCCAGCAGAGCTGCTGAGAAGAGGAGGAGGGGCCTACATACAGAAATGTGCTCCACAGAACAAAGCTACACTCTCAATATCATGTTTACCAACGTAAATATAAGTGATCTGCCCATTTATGCAAATGTTTACTCTTGCATTTAATCAGAAAATTTACTTCTGCCTTGTTTTTCCACAGTCTGTCCCAAGTGTGCTTGAAGAAAAGGTGCGTGCTTATCTATCATGTCCAGATCTATTAGCTTATTAGCTCATTTAAAATTCTGAAACGGGCACATCAGGCCAAAGTTGTGTTAGTTTGCATGCACTCCCTGTACATGGAGCTAATGAAGTGTTTTAGTCACTCATTTCTCACTTCATATTAATAAACAGATTGTTGAACAAGTCCAGAGCATTGAATAATCTCGTAATACTGATACCTTGGACTGTCTTCTGACTGTTTACAGTGTTTTTATCATCTCCAATAACTGATATTGATGTACAGTGTATATATGTGTTTTTCCCTGTACCCAACGCCAGATGTCATTTAGTCTCTCACTTGCTTCTACTGCTTTATCCTACATGTGAGGGTCACGGGGGGCACTGTGCCCAATCCCAGCTGACATAGGGCAACAGGTTGCAATTCCATAGCCATGCCACACACAGAGACAAACAATCGTCCACTACATAACAGCTACCTACCTACGGGCAATTGAGAGTGTCCAATTGGCCATAATCGCAGATGTCTGGTCAGTTTTTGGACTGCGGGAGGAAACCGGAGAAACCCCACACACATGCATGTGCAAACATTGCTGCAAAAGGCAGGAGTACCAATACACCAACTGCGTGGCCCTCATTTAGTCTCTTCTGTAGTGAAATTAACATAAGATTTTGCATACTCATGTCGCAGCAAATGTACATATACATTTTCTTCATTAAGACAAATAAATAAATGCAAAAAAAATAAGATCTGACTCTATTCTGTTGTTTGCCAGTGCAGGCAGATGACAAGAAGCTGCATGGATTCTACAGTAACCATTCTCACTCATCTCACATGGCCATGAATTGGATATTCAATCTTGAATCTTAAGTCACTTCGGTATGTGGAAGTGATACAATTCTGGTTTGAAAATCTGAATTAACAATCAGAGTTCTGTGTCCAAATAGCCCTGGAAAAAAAAAAATCCCATCAGAGTACGATTATGCCACTTCAGCTTGGTAAAGAAAATGTATCTACTGAGTTGCTTAGCAGACATAGTCCAAACAAGTGTAGTCAAAAGGGTGGTTATGTGTAAGGTATTAAATCCTGCCTTTGTGTCATCCTCTCACATATTTCTGGTCAAACTGAAATCTGCAACAGTAGCTAAGATCCTGTTGTCAAATTGACTTTCCTTCATACCCGAGTAAGATTCAGGTCATGAAGTCCCATCAGACTTGTTGTTGCTCATTGTTTGACCAGTTGATAAGACGTCACCTAATGCACTATTACCATAACTCTTTGTTATGCTAATGTACTTGTCAGATTCATCTCATGAGTACGACAGAGTATTAGGGCCAGACTGAGAGACAACATTATTTATTTTTTTACATTACGAGAATAAAATCCTAATATTACGAAAATAAAATATGTGCAACATGGATGGGACAAAATGGCTGACTACACAGGCACCTGGAAAAAGATAAAAACAATACAAAAAGCTATTGCCTGTAATTCCATTATAATATGACTTACTGTATATACACTCCATTACTAGTTTTTTTTATCATCCTCTTCTGTCTTAGCTCTCTACACATGAGTGTACATCTCTGTTGGTGTCTGTGCAGCACAGTGTTCCTCTATTGTGTCTATTTGCATGAACACACTAGAGATTTCACTCCATACAAGGGACTTAAAAGACTACCTTAAATTGAAGATTAAAACACTTTTGCCAGCATAATTAACCAAGTAACAGTTTGGTTATCAATAGCAATCTCTTCCACCACAAACAATTGAAATGCATGAATCCAGTGTAAACTCCCAATCAGGTTAATCACTTTTGATGGGATTGTATAAAGTGCTGACCTCCAGAAATCTATGAGTAGATCAGTGGATCAAACAAAATCTTGACGACTCATCTCCCTGTTAATCTCATTACCTGAGCTGCAGGTCACTGTTGAGGAATTTCAAGCAATGGCTTAAATTATTAACTGAAACTGGGATTGATTCCATTAACAAATGATCCTTGCCAATGTTAGTGTAGCCACCTGGTGAAGGAAGGTTTTAATGCAGAGGAATGTTTATGAAGGAACATTATGTTGCCTGTAAAGACGTCAGTGATTTGGAGCTGATTGACTGGCGCTCCGCTAATCCATAATAGAAACAGAGTAGAAGTCAAACAAAGAGTTATATTAATCGGACAACCTTAAGGCCTAGAAGGGCACTGGAGGACTTAAATGTTAAACATTAACACAACTGCATGTACACCGAGATGTCAACCATGCGAGAACAAGTTACTGTATGTTAGTGTTACATAGGATGGTTGATCGTACTGTTCCGTTTTGCAGCCAGTCTTGGTGAGCTTCAAATCCAGATTATCACATGTCAGCAAAGCAGCCCCCAGAGATCTGGGCTAAAGGTTGACTTGGTGCAGTTGATCAAAAAGAACCTGGTCACTGAAGACTTGGCTCCCATTTAATTTTTTACAGTAAATCTTGTTTGCATCTTGCTTTTCTGCCACGTTGCAAGTCACCATGCTTCCTTTTTTGTAATTGTAGTTCGGGGAAAAGCTCCAAAATGGGGAGCTTCTAAAACTGTCTCATATCCTCCCCTGAGAGATGCAGCTGGTGGACCGTGACTGTGTCTTAACTGTGTACTGTGCTGCTGCTGAGGATCTCAGGTGAAAAGCAAAAGGGGGCTTTATTAACCACAGCGAGAAGAGTATATTATTTCTTATGTACAGTAGCTTATCGCTGTTCTAGGTAGCTCTCCTTAGTTTAGTAAAGTTTATTTATTATGAACATAGAGAAGAACAAATGTTCAATTCACAAGAAATCAGTCACATTCATTAGTTTCTTCCTAGCTCTTCTGCAGTTTGTCTTTTCTTTATTATAATATAGTTCATGGAAAATAGATTTCCTACTGCTCTAAACAAAATTTTAGTCCTCTGGAAATCTAAGCTCCCATGTCTACAAAAATGTTTACAAGAAAGCATTTGTTCAAAAAAGTTTGATTCATTTGTTCAATTATGAAATTGTTAAAAATGACTTAGACTGACTGTAATTGACTGTCTTGTTTTTATATGGAGCCAAAGGTATTTTATCCATATTGTGGAGATGATACATTTATAATCTAATCTAAACTGAACTCCAGGTACATTCTCATTCAACTTAATCTTTCAAAAATTATGTTCTCCGTTACGGTGCTTCAAAAGATACCCTGAAATCAAATGGGAATATATCTGTTCATTTTACACCTTCATATTAATCAAATTAAATATCTTTTAATTCAGCACCAGCATCCCCCGCAACCCTCAGTGGAGGATAAAGCGGTAGAAAATGAGTGAGAGTATTATTTTGTGACTTTGTTATCAATTTTGTCATTTCTGTATAATGTTGTCAAATCATATATTGAGGTGGAGGCTTTAATCTTCTTAGGCTTTAAGCAGGAGGTCTTCCTGCTTCTCCAAGTACAGTATCTATTTTGTATCTTTATCATTTTTGTGTATTGCGTTGTGTAAAATACAAATCTGATTGAAAAAAAATTATGCATAATGTAAATATACTGTTGTAAACTGTACTAACATAATCCTGAACGCAGCACCCAGACCTCTCCTCTGATTGGCCAGCTGGGAGCAGCTCTGTATGACGTCATATGTAGCGGTAGAGACAGAAGCAGGTGGATACGACGCGTCGGTGCCGTCCTGCTCTCATGCCGCGGCCGTGGGTCACTGTGAAGCGGGTTCTTGTTCTGGTCTGAGCCTCCGTTCTTTCTCTGTTTGTGCGTTTCACTTCCGTTAAGATGTCGGCGCACCACAGCGGGAGCTTCAGTCAGCTCAACAAGTTTGAGAAACTGTCGTGGAGGCCGTCCGTCCGAGACTCGGGTTAGTAAACAGCAGCGCCCGCTCTGCCTCAAGCTGTCAGCTGAACAAACAGTAGTTCAGGTTTAGTGAAGCTGAGCGAACAGTTAATCACTGCAGACCACCTGCTCCTCTGTGCACAAGGAATCACAGTAATGAGTGAGTTATAGTGAAGGTAGCAGTGGTGTAGCTAACTCTGCTCACAGGCCAGAGTTAGCTAAAGCTGCTACGGAAGCCAGCAGCAAATAGTGACAGAATAAAGCCGTCATCAGGCAGCCTTGCTGCTTTTGTTATTGTTATTACTTTAAATGGTGATTAACATGTGAGTGAAGTGTGTTGGACGTGGGTTAGCTAAGTGGGGGAGCTGCTGACAACAGGGCACAAAGAACATTAGCATTACCTCACTATTGAATGTGTGTAATCTAGTAAAAAAAAATTGGTTAAAAAAAATAATTAAACAAACTCTCTGTGTTTCATTTGTTAAACATCCATAAACGAACACCCAACTCTTTCTCTTTGACATTTGGCATTCATTTTTAAAGCGATTCTTGTTATTTACCAACACTAAATGCTTCAAAGTACATGGTTTTATTAATCCCGTTCGTGCCAGGGCATCTACTTTAGATCTGTAGATCCACATGTTAGTCCTACATTAAAGCTGTGAAACAGTCCACATATGTAAATTAGTCTAGCAACATTTCTTGCCATTCAGGACTCTTCTGAGCTGTTTTTAAATGTATTTCTGTTTCACTCTGGTGTGTTTAAATTTTATTTCATTACTCTTTTTTTTTAATGAAAAGAATCTCCCCTGAATTGCAGGCAGAACATTCACTTCATATTTCTGTCTGTGTCACTGTCTGATCTCAGGCTCTAAGAAGCGAGCTCGATGGCTTCAGGCTCGACGCATCTTCTCCCCCTCCTGTCCTAACCTGCGTATCCCCAACAGGTTTCTGCGAGAAGGTAAAGACCACCCCAACACTGTCCTCCGACATACACTGATATGTACTTTTTTTGTTTACCTTACCTGTAAGATGTGGTGTGTCCTTAAATCCTAGTTTTAGTTTCCTCATTTCTCAGCAAAGAAAATGTATACAGGATGATTGACACCATGTTGACACCAAATGTGGGTTGTTTGTGGCTCTATTTCCCTTTCCATTTCTAATCTATTTTATTTAACCTTCACTTAACCTGGAAAAAGTCCCTTTCTTAAAGGAGATGTGGTCAAGACAGGCAGCATCACCACATTACAGACATTACAGACATAACAAACAACCATTGATAAAAATATAAAAGTTTGCATGCATTCTTTACGTAATTGCTCCTACAGGACACTGTGTACCTCCCGCCCGCAGTGGACACCGCTGTGTCGCAGACAGCACCAACTTGTACGTGTTTGGAGGCTACAACCCAGACTTTGACGAGGCAGGCGGGTCAGAGAATGAAGACTATCCTCTATTTAGGGAGCTGTGGAGGTTTCACTTTGCCACAGCCACATGGCAACAAGTCCGCACAGAGGGTTACATGCCTACAGAGCTGGCCTCTATGTCAGGTAATGACCAAGCAGATATGAGTAGTACATCAATAAGTGGCAAGCTACTACAAATAAATCAAGAGTATGGGAAAAGCTGCACCAGCCGCTGTAGTTATCATTTAAACTGGATACTCATCTTATTTAAAAATAAGAAAATGCTTGCAGATGAACATGAATGAAATAATGTAGCATTCATACCCACATGAAAAAAACTCTTTGTATAGAACTTATTTTAACAAATAAGTTATTTTTACAGTCCATTGAAACCTTATCAGATTTTACAAGGCTTTTGCCTGGTAAGGCAAGGAAGGAAAGAAGCCAAACAGCTCACACAATGAGCAAACACTAGGCAACAGCGAGGAGGAAAAACTCCTCTTGAACAGAAAGAAATCTCTGACAGAACCAGATTCAAAGATGTGCAGCATCTGTTTCAGCTGGTTTGGGGTGAATGGAAAAACATAACAATCAAAAATACAACAAATATGTTAAAACAGGAGGAAAGGGGGAAAACGAGAGAGTGAACATGAACCAACAGGAAAAGAACAACAATGCAACAATAAAGTAGGCAAGCTAGAACAGGCTAAGCCTGCACAATAAAACCAAAAGGATAAAAATGGCACAATGAAAGATGGAGGACAAAGGAGAGGCAAATCAGCTTTGAAAATGTATTCTTGGCGAACAAATTGCTTTTACATTTACATTTTTACGTTTGTTAGCCCTCATTCACAAACTGAAGGGGTTGATTGTGTAAAGGGAAACTTAATTTCAAGCAAACTCCTCAGGACTCCCTCAAACAATCATTGAACTATTAGAATAATGTAACCAATCAGCCCGTGTTATCATATGATTTCTTCAGAAGTTCTCTTCACTAACATCAGTCTCAGGTGATCTTATCATTTTTAACAGATGTAAGAATGTCTGTTGAGTGGGAACAGACATTAGAATGTTAGAACTTGTTCTTTCCTCTCATTTCCCTGCAGTTTTGTTTATCAATGCGAGCGTCACCTCAATGTATCGTCACACTTATATGCAGAGCAGTGTGAAATGTTGGTCGTCCCAGTTTGGTGTGACGAGTAACACGTAAAGACTGAGTAAAGCAAAAATGCAGTTTCTCCTCTTCACACATAATAGATTTTACGAAATGGCCGAGAACATGCGAAAATAAATACAAGTGTGGAGTAAAGAATTATGAAGGTAAAGACTTTTCCTGCTCAAGACGTTTTTTTTTAATATGGCAGGATGACACTCCAGAGTCATATCTAGCACAACTTCTCCTCAAAAGCTGTAATGATATAAAAACCCTCAGCGAGTTTCATCAGCAATTTACCATTCACTTGTGAGTGACTGCACCTGCTGCTACACTACTGCGTTTGGTTTGTTACCCAAGATGTCTGTGTCCTGCAAATGCATCTTATTTGGTCCTCACTAAATTGTGTGTGTGTGTGTTGGTGGGTTCAGTTCCCCAGGTGGACATGCATTCAGTGTCTCACTGCAGAGACCGTTGCTGAGTTTTGAAAAGATTTGAAACCCCATTTTTAAACATGTGAGGTGATAAATAACACATTTTCCTGTGGGTTGACAAAGTCTGAAGTGATATTTTTAATTTTTTTTTTTTAGCTGAAACTGTTTGTGTAGTTTATTGGTGTTGGCACTCTTTTACGTTGATGGTGGTTTTGCAGAAAAATTAACTGTATTTATCTGTATCCAAGACACTACAGAGATTAATGTCGTCCAATAATTAAGTTTTTTTTAACAAAGGAATAATTGTTATAACACAACACAACACTGACTCTGAGGAAAACCGATTGGCCTCATGCTTCTGCGGCATCTTTACATCAATCACCAAACAGGAACCGCTAGAGACACGAAAGTTTACCGTTGCTGAAAAATGTGGCTTGACTGTGCTGTTTCTGTCACTTTCAGCTGTTTTACATGGCAACAACCTGCTGGTGTTTGGAGGCACTGGGATTCCATTTGGTGAAAACAACGGCAACGACGTCCACGTTTGCAATGTTCAGTACAAACGATGGAACCTGCTCAACTGCAGAGGGAAGAAGCCCAACAAGATCTATGGGCAGGTAACAAGTGTTTGACTCTTCACAGGTGGTAGGACATAAAAACTGTTTGACTTTAGTTTGCATATGACAAACATCTCTGAGTCTTTTCCATTTTGCAGGCGATGGTCATCATAAATGGCTACCTCTATGTGTTTGGAGGAACAACAGGCTACCTTTACAGTACTGATCTTCATAGGCTGGACCTGACCACCAGAGAGTGGACGCACCTCAAACCCAACAACACACCCTCAGATCTACCTCAGGAGAGGTCAGTCGGACAGACCAGACTATTTTAACAGCTACACTCGCTGTAAATATCGATTCAAATGTACAGAAAGTGATTGTGAATATTCATCTTCCAGGTACAGACATGAGCTGGCTCATGACGGACAGAGAATCTACATTTTGGGAGGAGGAACTTCCTGGACGTCATATCCCATGGATAAAGTGAGTGGAATTAGTACAAACAAATATTTAAAGAAACACATGGTGTTACTTGTTAACCTCATCTATATAATATTGATCACCTTTATCAGATTCATGCATATAACCTGGAAACAAACTACTGGGAGGAAATAAACACGAAAGCGCATGAGAAAATAGGTTTGTGATCTACATTTAACTGTTCTTTTATTATTTTGAAAGAAAATTTTAAACTATTTCCCAGTCTGGGATCTCTGTCTGTCTGTCTGTCTGTCTGTCTGTCTGTCTGTCTGTCTGTCTGTCTGTCTGTCTGTCTGTATCCATCCGTCCATCCTTAAAGTGACATTAAATTCACTTTTCATAATTTTCTTGTCCTTTTAATGGTAGGATATCCTGCTGCCCGTCGTTGTCACAGCTGTGTGCAGGTCAAACACGGTAAGGAGGGTTCTCACAGAATAATATGCACACGCACACACACGCACACACACCTGAATTGTTGTTGTTTAAACATGTCTGTTTTTTTTTCCGCAGAGGTTTTTATATGTGGGGGTTATAATGGAGAGCAGATCCTGTCAGACCTGTGGAAGATCAACCTGCAGACTTTTCAGTGGACTAAGCTTCCTGCCATCATGCCAGAACCAGCCTACTTCCACTGTGCTGCAGTCACTCCAGTGAGCCAAATCTCTTTCTGACTTGCTCAGCAGCTTTCTTTTGCTTCACCAAGTGAGAACATAAACCATAAATCTGCACTGCAGTTAAAATTGCCGAAGGGCTGCAAACATTTATTTATTAACAGTTTATTTTTAATTTGTTTGCATTGAAAAAATGCAAAAAAATCAGTATTTCTCAGAGCCCAGAAAATTGCTCAAAATATTTGGCAATAATTGGCAGTGAGAAAAAAAAAATAAAACCAAACAAAACAATTAAACAATAATCGAATAGCTAACTAATGTAGTTTTTCCTTTTCTATTTCTGGATGTGTGTACTGTATGTGGAGGTTCTGTATGTGGTTTGTTTAATGTTAAAGGGATAGTTCAGGCTTTTTTTTCCTATGATCGCTGTGTGTCCTTGCCTTCTCTTGTAACCTGATTTCTCCTGTCACTTAAGTCCTTTTATAAAATCAGCAATTTTACATCACTGCATACAGGCGTTTTTCATTTGCTGCTGCCTTCATCAGGAAGTTCAGATGTTATGTTGTGACTTTGGTAAATCCAAATGAATCCAAATAAACATCTAAGTGACAGAAACATATCTCATGTGGCAGCAGTAGACCAGCAGCTCGTGTTTCTCCACAAGCTAAAAACATTTATTTCTTCTATGGACTTTGGTGCAGGAGAGTTGGTGGTTTACTAACATCAGTTTTCCAGTTTAAATAGGTTGTCTAACCGTAAGATAAAGTGGCAAACATATGTAGATTACATTAGGTGAGCCTTTTGTAAGGTGACATAAATCTGTCCCTGGTGTGATATGTTTGCATTCCTGTTTTCTCTAATGTCTCAAAACAAATGCTAAAGGAGATAGTAAAAGCTTAGCTCAGCATATCTTTATCAAATAATTGCCGATCATTTTTATAACGAGTGACTTATTGATTAAAAGGGCTAAATGTTGCTGCTCTGATCTCCTGTCCTGTTCCTGTCCTTCAGGCCGGCTGCATGTATGTCCATGGCGGTGTCGTCAACATGTCCGGGAACCGAAGGACCGGCTCTCTGTACAAAGTGTGGTTGGTGGTGCCCAGCCTGCTGGAACTCACTTGGGAGAAACTGCTCAAGTCTTTCCCGCACTTAGCACAGCTGTCCAACCTCCAGCTGCTGAACCTAGGACTGACCCACACACTCATTCAGCGACTCAAGTAGAAGAAGCACAGAGACTGAAAGGAAGCGGTATGTGTCTCTAAATTTACTGATAACAAGTCAAAAAAACAAAAACCACTCTGAGACAAACTCTGATGTCAGATGGTGATGAGAAAACTTTGAATGCCTTTTTAATTTTACTCTTATTGAAGTATGTGTATTTTCTAAAGGAGAAGTGCAAAGTTTAATGTTTCTCTGTTAGTGAGTTTGCATGTATCTGTGAGGAATCACACATCACTGTGGAAACCAGAATCACTGTTTTGCTGCGTTCCACTTCCTTGTTACTAAGAAAGTTTGTTGTGCTTTGCTCAGAATTTGTCTTGTGCTCTTGGGTTTTGGCCACACTTGTCACAGTAACTCATGGAGCATGAGCAGTAATAGTTAAATTTCCAAAGAACATGTTGTGAAAAGCTGAATGAATGATGCTTCTGGCAGTTTCTACTTTAACTCCCATTTAGAGGCTGAGATTTGCTTCTTTCACGTTGCGGCTCATCAGCTGCGGCTCCACTAGGTGACTTTCTTTGAAAACGAGAATGTGTGACACTTCACTTCCTGCTCAGTCGGTAACCATGGAGATTCTCTGAAAAGTGGCTCAATTCTGACAATGCGTAACAGCAACACCGTTGCATTCCTTTTTTTTTTTTTCAGAGCATCACGTGTGAGCATTAAGGACTCCGTGAGGACACGCTGGTGTCGCGCTATGATTGTAATGCTGCTGCTGTACAAACTAAAAAAATGTTGCTCTAGTAGGTCGCAATCAAAGCTTGTGATTGGACAAAAACATCTGTGACGTTGCATCACTGTGAAGATTTGAAGCTCAGTAAGTCAGAAATGATTGACACGCCTGTAGCTCCACGGTGATTCTCAAGACCTTTTTTTGTTTTAATTTCTCCATTCAGTGCCTTCTGAATTTCCAAAATTGTGTTTTATAATTCTTCTTGTAAATTTCTTCATTTTTAAGACTTATGGTTCTTCATGCCTCTCTTTTTCCCCATGTAATTTACCAGGTGCTCTCCACAGGAAACTCCACTGCAGTCTAAAATTATTTGATCAACTTAAACTCAAAGTTTAAGTCAAGTTTACCTATTTATTTTCATTACCGTGCTGCTTTTCTTTTTTATTACAAACCCTTGAATTATAGCAGATCCTGTAGCTGTATTTATTTCACCAGTTTCATTGTCCTTTTACTTCTCACTTTATGCCTAATCTAAATTTAAACTTTTTTTTATACGCTAACATTGACTGAATTACTAATATTTTTCCTTGTGAGAGTTGTTTTAAAGTAAAACATAAGAGCGTAATTATGCTCACTCAGGATATAAACTACTGTTATCAGACTCTGCAGCTCACACTTGAATTAAATCATCAGCAGTCATTTTTGTGCAGTCGCATTAAAGCAGACCCTGGAAGAATTTGCTGTAAATGTTAAATTCTGTCATATCTGTCACATCTGTTCAAAAACATCTCAGCATTATTTTATCTGACGCATTCACTATAACTGTTTTGGTACATTAGGCTAAACGTTTTTTAATTATTGTATCATAAAGTGCATTTTCTCACTGAAAAACTACAGCCTTATTCACTCATTTCCCACTCACTCAGACTTGGTAAATGTATTGCACTGCTTTAGGATCAAAATGTTGATTATTTCTTTTTGCATCATTTTGATGTTGAAAGTGAAATGAATCTCCTGCATGTCAGCATGGTTTGCATGCCGCTTCACATAAAGCCCTCTGTAAAATGGTGAGAATCTCCTCCAAGGCAAATACTGAATATCTGTAATGTACATTGTGTTTTGTATTTCTGTCTGTTCAAACAATAAAATGCAGACAGTTGTTTTTTTTTAATAATATATTCTCAGGTATTATTGGAATGGCAGTATGAAACATTTTCCGCATTTAGTTTGATTTGCCATTAACACATTAACGGTCAGGAATTATACACAGACAAAACACATAGCTACAAAAGAACGGGGAAAAGCTGACACATGGAAAATAAAACTGTCCTTAAAATTATGTCTTGCTATGCACAGCCAGCCGTGACACATTTTCAGTTGTAAAACCAATAAGAGACACAGTTAAACACTGTAAACATGCAGAGGTGATTATTTTGAACTCACTGATGCTTCAAGCAATTCATTTCAGTAAACCCCACACACAAACCATTTTACATTTAATTTAAACAAGGTTAAAAATATATAAATATATCACAACTGTACTTTTATCAAAATACTATTTGTGCAGTGCAAAACATCAATAGCCATTGCATTGTTTAAAAAAACAAACAAAAAAACCTTTACAGGGATTGTTAGGACAGAACAAACATGAATATCAACTGAAAAATGTTATAGTGTTAGGGGTAATATGTTATGTGTAGGTGTGTAACTTAAAAAAAAGGTACCCATCTGAGTCTAAAATGTACAACACAAAACAGATGCACATTAAAATTGTAGAACCTTGGCTGAAAACCACTGATCCACACTCAACAGCCAGCAGGATATGGAGCAAAGTAATACAGAGCCAGAAGAATAAGGTAGACAACCACCAGAGCTGTACCTGAGAAACAAGAGGGGAAATTACATGTTTATATGCCAATATCAAACCACTGTACCTGGTAAACATGACTCAAACCTACAAGCAAAGAAACAAACCTCCAAGGCTGCTCAGTACAAAGTTAATTAATAAGAATCTTGAATCTGTATCATCATCAAAAATACAACTTTCCTCTTTGAGCCTAATACTACAATTGAAAACTGACATTTGTCCTTTACCTTTTAGTTATGATGCTATGAGACTACAGGAGACATTAACACAGGTTTCTTATTTTCACGACTGACATACACAAATTAAACTGCAGGGATTCATAAAGGTCCAGTGTAACATTTAGGGTGGTTTATTTGTAAAAATTGGATATAATAACCATAAGTATGTTGGCATAAGTGTACATTCAATTTGTGGCCTTAAAATAAGCCTTTGATAAGTACTTTAGTGCTGCAGGTTTCAACAGCAGCTCAAGCAGACATGTCACATTTTGTAGCAGAAGCTCACTATGCAAACACAGAAGAATGAAAGCCTTTGTAGTTTGTGAAGACCACCAGAGTTCCATGACTGGCTCGGGTAATGAAGGAGTGAGTGGCAGAGTCCTCCATTTGCTATAATCTGCAGTCTCACCATTAGATGTCATGGACCTTTAATTTAACTGAGATAGGTCATGTGTATGTTGAGAAGAATCATAACAGAGTTAAAAAAATGCAGCTGTGAGACAGATCTATCTATCTATCTATCTATCTATCTATCTATCTATCTATCTATCTATCTATCTATCTATCTATCCACACACACATACATGTATACTGTATATATGTACACATGTATGTGTGTGTGTATATAAATAGGTAGACATAGGTCTTGAAAGTTTTGATATGAATCGGATTTTGGAGGCTAATACGGACAGATCCTCAATAAGTTTTTTTTTTTTTTTTTTTTAATATCAGTGACATGATAAGATGTGTCAGGGGATCCATTACTACTTTTCACCAAAAACAATCTGTCACCAAACTTAAACTCACCCTGAAAATAATCTGACTTCCCGTCCATGAAGATGTAGTTGACAACAATGACACTGAAGATACAGGCCCACAGGTGCAGGTCACTGAATAACAACACAAATCCCACATCCTGTGTGGAAGCGGAGATGCAGTTTTATCTCAGCGAAATACATTTACATAAATGAATTTATAATAAAAAACAAAATGGAGAGAATTGCTTCTTACATAGAAAGCATTAAATAAGACCAGTATTGGAATCTGCAGCATGCAGACCTGCACTGCAATGCAGCTTCCCACCTCCAAACTGAAACAAAAGAGACACAGGTTCAATCCAAGGGAGACTATTAATCTTTAAGAGTTTCATTTATTTTTGTCAGTGATGCTTTATTTACCTAAGACTGATGTTGTTTTGGAGAGCAAACTGGATCCCATTAACAATCTCAGGGATCTCAGGAACCATAGCGAGAAGTGTCACCCCAATGAAGTACTGGAGGAAAAATAGACATAAATGTTGGAAGGACCAACAGAAAGGACCAGTGTGTCATTTAATAGGGTTTATTGGCAGAGATTGACTATATGAACCATATGTACGTTTATTAAAGTGTAAAAAAAGGGAAATGTGCACTCTGAAATGTGCAGTTATTTATATATATATATATATACATATATACTTGAGGATGAAATTTTTAGTCCCCCTATGAAAATGTCATTGTTTTAAAGGTATTTCCAAAATGCTGTTAAACAGATACTTTTTTTTAACACAGATTACACACACTGGAAGCATGTCCTTTGGTCAGATGAGACCAAACTAGAGCTCTTTGTCCATACAGACATTGCTTATGTTTGAAGAAAAGAGGAAGAAGCCTGGTGAAACATGGTGGTGCGAGTTTTATGCTGTGGGGATGCTTCAGTGGGAATGGGAACTGGGAATCTCATCAAGGTGGAAGGAATCATGAATCAGGAATCAATCAAGCTTTCAAAATAAAAGGAGGATGTTTGAAAAAGCTGTGTTAAAATTTCTTTGCTCTGTTTAACAGCGCTTGAAAAATTGAAAACAATGACATTTTCATAGGGGGGAATAATAATTTTGTGCTAATAATAACTGTAGTCGGGCATGCTAACAACAGGAATGTTCAGCAGAGCTGTTGTTCATATTCATTTCATCACCATAAGCTTCCTCCAGCATCCCTCTAGAAATATTTTACTTTATGAACTTGATGGAAAAATACAGAAGCCGCCATCTTGTGCATTTTAGGATCTTAAGGGGAAGCTTACTATGTAAACAAAGAAGACCGGCTCCGCCCCCACATAAACATGACATATGAACTGATAAAGCTAAAGAAGAAAACAGCAGTGAGAGTGGAAGAGAGATCTTCAGAGCTTAGTTATCGGCAGCTGGGTTTTGTTTTTGCTTGAGTTGTTCCTTTAGACTTGCCAGTCCAGTAGCCTGAAACTAACCAACCCCTGAAGACCTGGATGACTGAGAACCTCCACACACAAGAGAGGAGAGTTGTGTACATCCTTTCTGATATACAAAGGTCACTGTAGTTCCCTGACACATGGAAAAAGGAGGGGGTGAGAGGATGACTGGAGCCTGCAGTCTCACCATTAGATGTTGCAAATTCTAGACTTAGCTGCGTGTCCTCACCTGAGAGATGTTGGGTTGGTTCAGAATGGGTTGGATGTGCTCGGTGGCAAGATCAGCGCAGGCAGATGTGAGCACGGTGGCCATGATGAGGATGATCAGTGACCTCCACCTCGACCAGTGGACCACCGCTCCGTGCTGACCGCTCACTGGGCACACGCACACACGCGCACACACACACACACACACAGGTGTGGAGAGTGAGCATGAACCTTCATCATTCACTGCATGTGTAGCTCCGTCAGTTACTGTGACCCGTACCGTGTCCTTCTCCAACATGGATGCTGTAAATGTGGGAGTGCGTCTTCAGTGTGAATATCAGGCCGATGATGTAGGCGACAGGCAGGAGGACACACACCGAGTAAACCAAAGGCCTGACGACGACAACAGCGCACAGTAAATGAGAGGGGAAATGCACAGTAACTCGTACACAGCTCACTCACTCAACTCACAGCACCAGATGATCAGTTAACAGGTTTAAATTCACAATAAAACATGACAAGAGCTCATTTGTGCATAATAAAGCATTTCACCAGTGACTCACTTTTCATTTCTCTGACTATAGCCCCCTGGGGCTGTGAGTCAGCCTCCCTGAGTGTTGAAATCAAAACCTACCTCTTTATTCTGCATTCTTTTAGCAGTTTGAAATACATGAAATAAGTTTGATTATTTCATGTATCAAATTGTGTTCATTCATTAATAAAATTAAATTTTGATACATTTTTCAATCATAACTCATCATCAACAGCTCTAGTACTAGTAGTAGTTGAAAATCTGTTTATCCAGCCAAAATATATCACATGTTTGAGAGTTTAAAATAGAAACCTTACCATAATAGGCACAAACGTGTTAGTCATGACTTAGAATGTGGTTGTCAATAGGAAACACTGCATTATTTCTTTGTTTTGAGAGAACAGGGACTTGCTTTCATCCTTTCATTTCTAGCACATAAAGATTTTCCTCCATTTACCATTTGATGTTAATGCAGCTATGAACGGAGCCTATATAGAAAACTGCTTGTTGGTGCATTCAGGGACTGACACTCCAAATTCAAATGTCCTTAATTACACAAGTAGTTTTTTTTAAAGAGACTCTGTTTTTCACAGTGCTATGACACAAATAAAGACAGGAAAACATTTGTTATTTGTTGCTGTACAACTGAAATGACCTCAGAATAAAGTCCACATCAGAATCACATCACACATTGTATTTTAAGAGCTTCAACGTCTAAAATCAAATATGGTAAATTGAAGGTGAAATTATTTTCATTTAACAGAAATTGAAGGAAAAAATATATTTGTTTACCTGACTGTTTCAATTAGCCCTGAATGAGTCGTAAATTGCAAAATCAGGAGCTGGATCAGCCATTTTGGACCACCAAGTTTTTACAGTAGCCCACACTGAAGAAACTAAACATCTCTTGAGTTTTGATTCTAACTAACTTAAGGCTACACAGGTTCTCCAACACACATGGAAGGGAAGAGTGAGTGAGAGCTATTCACCTGCAATATGCCACTTCACCAACAAATATTACATTTACACACTGTACATGTAATAAAAATGGCCTGGTTTCTTACTGAACATGGCTGTGGAACAGTGTGCCGTTTTTCTGTTGAATGAAAAGAGACAGTCACATTAAACAAGGTGCAGTCGGTGCCTGTAAGTCAGTGCATGTTTGTTGAGTGTTGGTTAGCTGCTCCTGGTTACTGATGCTGACCAGATCATAGTGGCAGTTGTTGCACACGAACTGTCCGTTGCTCACTGCGTTTCCTTCAGTGTAGTTAGTGCAGGCATCACACACCAGGCTCCCGTAAGCCTTAGAGAACAGCGTGGGGGCAAATACACCTGCCAGTCACAGGTAAGGGACAGATGAGTTTGAGACATTGTGGAAAATCTATGCTACTGCAGTAGATTTTTTAGACAGAAATAAGACCTTTACAGCTGTTGCTGTCACTGCCATCATCACCTTAGCACCTTTAAATAATTCCAGATCTGATTTTATTGAATGAATTTTATTTGATCACGAGACCTGATTTCCAAAAACTGCTTTGATGGTTGAGTTTAAAAAAGGTTGCATATTATGTACACATGATTTTTGCAGGAACTATTATTTTGCATGCTTTAAGTTTTAATGTATGTAACGAAAAAGGTGGTACCTGAATGAAATACTAACTGGACTTCATTTACAAACAGTATATACAACCACACATCTATGTTTAAACTCTGCGAACAAACGTTTGACGCACAAACCTGGGATTCAGTCATTCATTCATGTACAGTCCTGTGCCTATATCTATGATATATTAACAATAGACCCCAGGTCTGAAAAGTGAAATCTAAGAAGAATGGAAGTAGCAGCGAGCCACCAGGGAGCGACTCTGTTTGCAAAAAGAATGAAATGAAATATGGAAATATTTGCTTCATGGTTAATTTTAATGGTTTCAATCATGAGTTTCAGGTCTTCTTCGGTAGAACATGTTAGTTTTGTAAATCATGCCCTCATTTAGAGAAAAACATTCAATAAAGTACGACACATAATGAGTGGACACCAGAAAGATTGACAGCTGCCATCTACTGTATTATTGGCTCACATACCAAAAAGAAAATGCTGATGAGCATTTGCAGGATAGAGTCAAACTTAGTTAATATAACCAAGGGCAGTGATTGTGCACAGGTGAGAGGTGGGCCCAATTATTTGAGAAC
The DNA here is from genome assembly GCA_016785285.1 of Brachirus orientalis. Classification (NCBI taxonomy): domain Eukaryota; kingdom Metazoa; phylum Chordata; class Actinopteri; order Pleuronectiformes; family Soleidae; genus Brachirus; species Brachirus orientalis. The sequence continues at coordinate 105,753 of JAFBJR010000112.1, read as the reverse complement.
TAATCACATTCTTTTGCTAATTGCACCAGCAAGTAACTCATAAAACCAACAAAAGCTGCACAACATTAAACCTCACAAGGACTTTCAGCCCATTAGATGGCAAGGATGAGTAAGGGTGGGTCAAAATATCAATGTGGTGATATATCATCATCCTTCCTATATAATCGTGCAATACAAGATTCGATACGCCGGCACAAATATCGATATTTTAATTAATAAAGTAAAACACTCTAAAGTAAACAGTCCCTGCCAGTTTCACTGGCCAGGTGTTGCTACTTCATGTCTCCTCACGGTGGCGCTGCTCAAATGAATACGGAAAACTTGGTTACCTAACCGAGGAAGACGGAGGATACAGCGGAGAAAGTAACGTTAAGAGATGCCCCATCTATGTTCACTACATAGACTTTATGCACTTTGCTCTCTATGTTGTGAATAAATAGAGAAATCATTGATATTGTGTTTTCTTCAGTTAGACAGATACCGTGATGTATCCCTATATGATTGTCTTGCAATATATTGATTATCACAGAATCGTTGTATCGTGATATTATGGGTATCTTGAACCATGTATTGTGTATTGTATTATATCGTGAGGTACCCTGTGATTCCCACCTCTAGTGATGAGGCAGACTGCACATGAGCTCAGGAGCTCATTTTTGAAGAAAATTAAATAGTGTCAAAGTGTTCAATGAATGAATCCAAAACATATCTCTGGCACAGTTTTTACAAGACGCCACCTCCTGTTGCAGGCATTGTGACTTCTGTCCCACAAAATAAATAATGTTTTATATAAAAACTTCAATTTACTATTGCACTGGTCAACTGTCTTGAATAACCAATAAATAAAAGGTGCCAGTGTTTATGTGCCATGAATGAACCCAGGGTTGAGTTTTGTAAGTGGAGAAGAGTAAGAATGTTTCCAAGCACAGATTAGTGAATGAAAATAATACAAGGAATTTGTAATGTAAACAGCCAGCAGGTGGTGCTTTAGAGTAAAAAAAAATGATAGAAGCTGCTGCTTCTTTTGTCTATTAGGAAAATAATTGGACGACATCTGACCTGTTGATATGAGCAAGATAGTTTCGTGAAGTTATTTTCATTGAAACATGCAGCCAGAAAGGAAAATTAGTTTTCAACTGTCCTATCTTCATAGCATTTTGCTTAATTGCTAAAAATACTCAACAAGATATTAGTATATTAGTATGTTGGTTTCTGGAGACTGACCTCCTACAGAGATGAAAAGCAAAGCGGAGCTCACTCCTGTCGAGCGACTGTTGAATCTTTGCTCGCTGTGTCTCAGTCCGCCGATGATCATGCAGATGCCCTGCACAAGGACAGAGACTTAGTCATCCATGTTTAATAGCGTCACACCTGGACTGTTGGAAGACTAACTATCATTTTACCTGTTTGAATTCACAAATCTTGGAGTTCCTTTCACATCACATCAGTTTTACACGGCACTGCGCTGTGTGTCCATCACTTTTAGAAAACATTTTCAATTTTCATTTATTCATTTTAAAGATAATCCACAGCCTGGCTCTGGACTACAGAGAAATTTGTTGTACGGTGTAACTATTTATTTTCAGATTTAAAGAGTCTGTTTTCACTTATACAATTTTATGAGAATATCTTCTACTTTTGCATATCCATTTACATGTGATTATCTGATGACATTGATATAATATGTTTAAAACATATAAAATATATATAAATGTTTAAAACATATGTTTATGTTTGGGCTCAGTGCTGCTTGATGTGATCTTATTTTCCTAAGTTTTAGGGGAAAGGGGAACATTCATTTTTTTAATTAGTTTTCTCTCATATTATCCCATATTTATGTTCTGTATTCCTTTTTGTTAAATATTTTATTGAATACAAGGTACTCAAGGTTTTTTAAAGTAGTCCAAGTAATAAAGCTGACAGGTGCAGGGAAAAGATACAAAACAAATCCACACACACACACTTAAGAAAAAACATCCAGTAAACAAACAACAAAAAAACAAAATGTAGTAAAGAAAGTACAATGTAGCAGCAACATAAACTGTATATAATGTAAGTTATGTCCCATCGAGCATTCTGTATTTCTTTTCATCTGGACAGCACTTTGTGCTTAATTTAAGTGTCTTATATTATTGTTAGTGGTAGTAGTAGTAGTAGTAGTAGAAGTTTTAACCTACAGGTTAAAATCCAGCTTTCCAGGAAGTGGACTGATATGCAAGTACGGTATAAACAAGAAGGAAATCAATTACAGTGGGTGAGGCAAATATTTGAAGTAATTAAAAACATGAAATGACTCACAGGAATAAAGAGAATGCAGCCAAGTAGCGTGCCAGTCAGTGCAGCTTTAACCACCTCCTGCAGGCACTTGTTAGACGCCTGGTGACTTCTGAGCAGAGCTGTGATGTAGAAGGTCAGTTCTGTGATGGAGCCAAAGGTGGCGTTTACCACTGCACCCACTGCAAAGTTACTCTGTGCTGAGATGCTGCAAATGCAAAAATTATCTACAATCATTTGAATGAAATCAGAGTTAGAGTAGCAGTAGAAGTGTAATATTTATTTATAGGCTGAAATTGAACCTAGTAAAGTAAATGTTAGTTGCAGCCCTACATCTAGTTTTACTATAAGTGCATCCATAAGAGAATCTAATCACTTTTGAATAAAATGTATTTGTTTTTTCAGTAGCCCCTCAAGGCATGTGCTTTGAACCCGTTTCCCGTAAATTTGAGATTTCACACTGACTGGATCTATGACAGATTTTCACTACAATATTTTTTTTCAAACAAACAATGCTTTTATGCAATTTTGCTTCCAACTGGTGAAAGTTGAAACAATCAGAATGTGTGTTTTTTTACAAGAAAACTGGACCTTCTTCAAATCTTCAAAATGTCTGACAGTCATCCTGGTGCAGTAACAACATCCTTTCTGGCATGTGAAGGCTACCGTACTTCCTCAAACAGAGGTATGAGTGGAGGAGTCCACTATTTCTTTATTTATGTATTCATTAGATGTCACTATGTATACACACTGGGGTTTTAACATGTGTGGTACATTGGATGGAAAATGTAAATGAATTTGTTTTATTTTTATCTAAAGTGAATTAACATGTGTCTAAAGTTCATTAAAAGGGCTCACCTGGCAATGCCCATGCCAATGTAATACGACAGAGGTATCATAGAGCTAAGTGCTATGGCGAACTTGACTGTAGAGCTGGCATAATGGTTCTCTCTGTCAATATATCCAATTACTATGGCAACAATGACCAGAGGGAGAAGATCTGGGTGAAGGAGTCAAGGAAGATAATATGTCTTCATGTGAAATACACACATACACACACACAAACCCACAGGCCACACAGAAGGAAGGATACTGACAGCAAACACGTTGATCCCATCAACAGTGTACTTATAGTAGTACCAGTTTACAGCGTGGTAACAGCACAGAAGTGCTCTGGTTTCATAGCTTTGACTCTAAAGGTTGAGTAAAAAAGGCAAATTAATAAGTACATGTTCATAAGCCAAAAAACCAACACTGGCTCATCTGGTGTTAGTGTAGAGTTGGGTTGCTTTGGCTGATATATTCTCACTCACCTTCCTCCGTAAGGAAACAGTAACATCCTCAGGAGGCAGGAGGAGAATGACGGTCATGGTCCGTGCATTCATCTTAGAAACTGGGATAGTAAAAATCAGGATCCAGGAGAAGAAGCAGGCCAGGGAATGGATGACCACCAGAGGAGGGTATCCCAACAGTAACCACACATATGTGGAGATACGATGCTTAAAAACAAAACAAGACCAAACAAAACAAAAAAACACACACTGTAATGATGCTTCACTTTGTTTCCATGTGTCAGAAATGAGTGACTGGTGTGGACATGTGTGCTCCTACCCAGAAGGGAGTGTGTGGACGTCGTTCTGGGATCTCTGCCACCTCCGTCACCTCTGAGGGCGAAGGTAGCAGAACTGGGGAGTTTTCCTCTACACCATCTATGCTGCACTCACAGTCTGGTGCTCGTTCACAGCATCTCCTCAATGTATTTCCAAGCTGGAATCACATAACCAGGGCAACATGTGCTTCATGACATTCACTCATTCATCTTCTACCACATGTCCAGTTCAGGGATAAGGGAGGGGGGGGGGGGGGGGGGTGGCCCNNNGGGGGTTGGACCCAACGCAAGCAAATTTACTATCACATTCACACCTATGGGCAAAGTCTCCACTTAAAGAGGTCCAGTTTACATCAAATTATTTTCATTTGATTGAACCCAAACAACACAAGGGGAGAACACAAAAACTCCCTTAAACAGCAGCTACTCTGAAGTCTGAATAGAGGTTCTGCACTGGAGCTAATCACAGCACTACATTTCATTGCTTTCAAAGTGTCCTTCATATTTGTATCATAATGATTAACTCCTACAAATGGCTTGTGTTGTAAACTTGTTCTGTTACTGCTTTCATGACCACAGGTTCTGCTTTCATGTTGGATTAGGGCAAGACAAGGAAACCACAGGCTGTGCATCTACCTACAGTAATTTCACTTGGTAAAGAATGGCACAAAAAACACACAAGAAGACTGAACTTAAGTCCCAACAGTACCTCATGGATTGACTTGCCAAAAGGCCACATGAAGTAGCAGGACAACTTCCAGCAAAGTTTCCCTGAAGATAGAGAAAGAGAATGAGGGTAATCGCTGATGTTCACTTATCTAGTAATCTTTATTGATTAGCTCACGTACCATACGGTACTCCAGTGACAGTGATGAACATGAGCATTCCGACCAGGAAATATGCCAGTGAGACCCACCAGCCAAAGAGAAACACATACAGTACATTTCCACATGTGATTAGACGACCTAATTCCAGTGAAAAAGGAAAAAAAAAGAGTGAAAGGCTCATTCATTCTCCACATTTATACATATAATTTACATTGTTTTTTTAATCTTAATTTTTATTTCAGCTTCAACATGTACCTAATCATATTCATGTTTACAGCAGCTGTTTATTCAGACTCACGTTGACATAAAAAACAAAAAGGGAAAAAAACAATGATAGAAGAGTAAGGAAAAATAATTTTTTTTTTTTTTTTAAAAAAGGGAGGAGGGTATCAAATGAATGTAAATTGGATTTAAAATCTATGTTATTTTTACCCATGACAGGACAATTTTTGATAAATGTGTCTTTTTGGAGTCTTAAGGAGTATGTTCTTTGTAGATATATTTCCTTTATTTTCTCAGTCCACATGTTGCAAGTTGGGTGATTGGGCTTTGGCTACCTAACTGTCATGCATTTAATTGCTGTTGCTAGCAATAATTGTATATAGTTTAATTGTTTTTACAACATAAAGCTTATTCTTGGGATTTTAAGCAATTGTATCTATCAGTTAAAAAGAAAAGTAGATCTATCAAGTTAATTGCTAAGATCTGGTAACAAGGTAGCAGGTTTTAAGTGGCTGGGCCAAATTAATTATTCAATATAATCTCAGTTGGACATGGATTTCAAGAGGATGAGCTAAACAAAACAGCACAGAGTGCAGATCAGATCTGTGTGATCTCTGACTGAGAAATATTCAGCAGTAACAGGTGCACAACGTGGCAGGGCTGAGCTGTTATTCAGTAACAATGTGTTACAATCAGAAAACCTCTTGCTGCTCATGCATATATTTTACTATAGGTGAGGACATTTCAGCCCTCAGAACCTCTTCAAGATCAGAACTATTGTGGCACTCATTTATAATGTAGGTCACTCCTACTCGACACATGTGCTGACAATCATCACACTTAGCCTCCACCTGTTGGAAGGGAGCAAACAGTCAAGGGTCATTTGACAGTTTAACATACGCAGAAACACCAATACTCAAATCCTTTCTAATAAATGTACAAACAAGGTTTTAACATTATACACTTCATCAATACATCCTTTTAATTCACTTTTACGCATCTCATGAATTTGACTCAATCAGTGAACGTTTAAGATAACTTTTACTGTAGTTGTTTCCTCCCATATGCAGTAATTCAATTGAAACATATTGTACACTAGCTGAGCAAGATAGAGATATTTAAAACATGAACAAGAGAAAAAATGTTTGAAATGTCATTAAGCAGGCAGATAAAGGAAGTGCCACAGTGGTTGTAGATAAATCTGACTGTCAGTGAATGCTTATAATAACTTTCTCATGGGAAGTCCCAACTACATCTAATATAAACATTGTCCATGATGCCACTGAACATCACCTAAAACATGGTGGAAAAAAAGAAATTACTCTCTAAAAGTTAAACATCCCAATATTCCTACATTTTATACATGACCAAAAATACTTAAAAATCTAGAATATCCTACAGGTCGACATATTGTTGCAAGCACTGGTTCTCATATTTCTATTATATCGATTACATTACAGCAGTATTTTCCAGCCCTGGTCTTCAGGGAACACTGCCCTGCATGTTTTACTCCAACACACCTGATTCAAATGAATGGGTCGTTATCAGGCTTTTGGACAGCTTGCTGACAAGCTGACAATTTGATCACCTCTCTGATGGATTATGACCTAAAAAGCATCCATTTATTAATTATAAGAGAGAATAACTATCTATTGCATGATCTATTAATGTCAAAAAAATATTACCAAGTGGATTCAGATCATCCCTGAAAATTAAAACATGGTCTTTCTTTCAGTCAGTTCAGTAGATTAACACAGATTTGCCTGAAAACTAATGATTTTAATTAGAACATGAATGAAATAATACACAATTTTCAGCTAAGAGGATATTTAAAAAATCAGTTCTTACTGAAGCTGCTACTAAAGTATAGAAATTATAAAGGCCTGATCTTCTAAAAAAGAATAAAGACATCGCAAAAACAAATAACTGTAAAATCTATAAACAGAGTACTGAAAACAGTTGGCAAAACAAATTAAAAAGCATTAAAAACATGAATTGCAGAACATAGAAGCAGGATTTGATGCAAAATAGTGAACTTTCCAGCAGCAGCACACTTTAGTGAATTTAACCATCTAATTTTCTCTCTCAGGTAAATACTGTAGGTATTGAAAAAAGTATGTATCGCTGAAGTTTTTGAGTCACCACATAGACTGAACCATAATTGTGACTTTATGACTATGACTTTTATTACTTAAGAAAATATATAGTATTTTTTTTTTTGGATCTAAAGTTCTACAGGTAAATGTATTCTTGACATGTATACTGATGTTAAAACCTTGTTTGTATATTGATGAGAAATCCTTTTTGTACTGTCGAGTGACCCTTGATCGTTTGCTCCTTCTCAACAGGTGGAAGCAGGTGTGAGTCTTTTGCTGTTTTTAGTCTTGTTTCTCGGTCAATAGCACCTCATTGTGTGTTACTATTTTCACTACATAATATTGTACAATATCAATATGAAAAAGTTCAATCTATATCAATATAATGTTTAGAATCTTTACAAATAACATATATAGCTGCAATGAATATTTTACCTCAGATGTACATCTCTCTCTTTGACCATAGGTTTTACAATTTTTACTGCCAAAATCTGTATATTATTGTCTGATATTTGTCATGATAATTATCAGTATCAACTGATATGATGATGTTGATATGAATATGTTGAAATGTTTTATCGTGATAAATGTCATCCACCCCCCCGTGCACAGAAATTATTACCCAAATTATTTGTTGTGAACAGTTTTTCTGATTGACAAGTGACTATTTGTAAAGAAATTTTGTAAAGTAAAATGATTTACTTTCTTATGGTTAAACTTCAGAATAAAGTGTGTATTAAAGTACTGCTGTTTAATGGCTACTGTTTTGTTGTTCTCTGACCTTTACCATTACCATTACTATACTTTACAAGTATAGTTGTACCATAATAAACACAAAACAATGAAAATCACTGCTGTATTGTTGTAATAAAGTGGGATTAGTCATCAGCACAAGACTTACACTCAGCAAAAGCACAATAAAACCAAACCTGATTGTGGTTTGATGATGTTCAGTTCAGAGTAGAGCTCTTTCACAACCTCTGACCTGACTTCAAACGGACGCTCTGTCACGTGGCTCTTCCATTTCCGGAAACCAAACTGACATACAGGAACACACACATTAAATATCAGTTTATCATCACTGCAGAACTCAAATCTCTTGCTCCAGGCTTCTTCTTACCCTGTAGTTGTTGACCAGTTTGTTGGCCTCCACTTCGTTCTCTGCTGTGATGGTTCTCTTACTTTGAATCTCTTCCCAATTATCATCACATGCACTGTGGCCCGAACCTAAAACCACAGGTGAGAAGAAGGAAAATTCAAAATCTGGCTTATCAACACCTATAGCTGCCAACACTAAAAGATAAGATGTTGCGATGTTTGATGTTTTGATCATGCCTTATTCCTTATTTCCTTTTAATTATATAGTAAGTGTTTGAATATGTATTTTGTATTATACAGTTAACAGTTTGTTATGCATGTATTATTTATTACATTAGTGCTCTATCTAGTGTTCGATCATGTTTTTCTCTTGTAGATGCATTTTACTGCCTTTTTACATCATGGCCAGGGGACTACAGATGAAAACTAGCCTTTTGGCTAATTCTGGCTTTTTTTAAACCATGTGTAATCATGTATTTTATGAAATTGCATTGTCCCTTTCAAATAAACTAAACTAAACTAAACTAAACTAAACTAAACTAAACTAAACTAAACTAAACTAAACTAAACTAAACTAAACTAAACTAAACTAAACTAAACTAAACTAAACTAAACTAAACTAAACTAAACTAAACTAAACTAAACTAAACTAAACTAAACTAAACTAAACTAAACTAAACTAAACTAAACTAAACTAAACTAAACTAAACTAAACTAAACTAAACTAAACTAAACTAAACTAAACTAAACTAAACTAAACTAAACTAAACTAAACTAAACTAAACTAAACTAAACTAAACTAAACTAAACTAAACTAAACTAAACTAAACTAAACTAAACTAAACTAAACTAAACTAAACTAAACTAAACTAAACTAAACTAAACTAAACTAAACTAAACTAAACTAAACTAAACTAAACTAAACTAAACTAAACTAAACTAAACTAAACTAAACTAAACTAAACTAAACTAAACTAAACTAAACTAAACTAAACTAAACTAAACTAAACTAAACTAAACTAAACTAAACTAAACTAAACTAAACTAAACTAAACTAAACTAAACTAAACTAAACTAAACTAAACTAAACTAAACTAAACTAAACTAAACTAAACTAAACTAAACTAAACTAAACTAAACTAAACTAAACTAAACTAAACTAAACTAAACTAAACTAAACTAAACTAAACTAAAGACACATCTGTAAACATCTGTAAAAAAAAAAAAAAAAAACAATCTAAGTAAGTTGAAGCTCCACACTCACATGCATGTGCTGGTATGCACTTTGTTGTGCACAGTGCATGATATATGGAGTGATGTGCAGGTCGAGAGTAAGTGTCTGTGGAAATGACTTGTTGACTTTGGTCATGGATGTGTTCATGGCTGTCGTCTGCCTGTAGATCATGTTCCATCAAAGGATCTGTAAGAAAACACAAGAAACATATTATTCTAAAGAAAATTATGTTTTCATTTTTTTTTCCTTCTAGGGAACGGCTACTCACTGGATATTTTCTCCTTGTTGGACCATTCTCTGTAAAACCTAGAGATGGTTGTGAGCGAAAATCCCAGTAGATCAGCAGTTTCCAAAATACTCAGACCAGCCTGTCTGTCACCAACACCCATGCTGCATTCAAAGTCACTTAAATCAACTTCCTTCCACATTCTGATGTTTTATTTAAACTGCAGCAGGTCGTCTTGACCATGTCTACATATCTAAACACACTGAGATGCTGCCATATGATTGGTTGATTAAATATTTGCATTAAGGAGCAGCTGAACAGGTGTAACAAATAAAGTGGACCAGTGAGTATATAGTTACTTATCAGCTCACTGTGTAATTTTGTTAATTTAGTATAGCAGACGATAAAGGTGTTTTGATTTTCAGAGTTTTGCTGTTGTTAAATGAGTCTTTGTCATGAGAACAAGGTCACAGTGATCAGACTTGTTGCCACTCTTTACTGAAGTTCTTTCCAAACCTGCAAAGTCAGAGAGCCTAGAATCCAAAATTCTCAAATCTCACACACACTGACAACAAGAATCAGTGTTGTTCACCCCTCATCATCTTAAGGCTCAGCAGCAGAAGTGTCACAAGTGTGACACTATCAGTATCACGTGACATAGTCTAAATCAATTCATCGCATTCACTCAAATGGAAAAATAGTACTGTCCCATCCACTTTATTAGCTGCAAGTGCATGACCCCCCATCGACTGCATGTAATAAATTAGTGATGGTAAAATATATGATAGTATTGCCTATTGTGATTAAAAGCACACACACCCCCAAACAAAAAACTGTAAAAGAAAAATACAAACTGATATGTATGAACTAATCATAAGAATGTCTGCATATAGCCTTGTAACACACCTGCAACAACATGTGTCTTGACATTTCTGTCCAAGGTTCCATTGTTTGTCTCTGTGCCTGGTATCAGCAGACTCCCACCTCTGTCAAATCAATCTGCTGCCTATAGTGTTGTGTGTTTGTGTGGAGGGGGACAATTGGAGACAGCCTTGATGTGGCTGTGACAGCTCTGTGTTGTCTGTTCACCTTGCAGAGAAGAATAAAACTCACAAAGACAGCTGCTGTTCCTATATCCTTATTTCTACACTCACTATGTTCTTTTTAGGGTTTGCCACAACAAACCTCAGAGGCAAAAAAGGGGCGTTTCTGTCTATCTTTGAACTGATGACTGTGTCTGACAATCTGACAAAAGCTGTGTCTGTTCTGCAGGAAAACCAGTGGCATGACTGTAATTATTAAATAAAGGGTTTGTACCAGGGTTTGTCTCTACCAAGATTGAGCCGTGACAAATGTTAACTAACCACTGGCATCATGGGACAAGTGAGCAAGCACATTAATAACAAAAGAAAGGTCTTACATCAAGTCACTGCAGTCCACACAGTTCAAAGCTCTAGTCTTGTTTCATTTCCTCTTTAAACCACTGGTACGTAAGATGAAACAGATCGGTGATGACTGCACATTAGGAAGTGATTGTGCATTGACAGAGGACTCATTCAGTTATCAACTACCACATATGTTTATTACCATATAAATAAATGTGTAAACAGGATCAAGTCATTTCATAAAATCTAGGATGGACTTCATGGAACTTACTACTAGATTACTACTAGACTTACTACTAGATTTTAAACAGTATAAGCCAGATTTGTGCCAGCAAAACTGACTTTAAGAATTTATAAATAAATCAATTAGTTCCATATGTACCACCATTAGTAAGTGAGCTTCCTCAGGTGGTATTTGGAGTAAAATCAGAAATACTGTTCTCCTATAAAAACCAGGGTATGTGAGTGGGAGTGGGGCTGAGGAATTTTGACTAGAGTGGATAGAAATGGAAACAAATAAAAAAAATAAAATAAAATGGTGTTACCTTGAGAGATCAACATTTTCTCAGGTGGTACAGGTATAAAAAGTTTGAGAAACATTGAATTAGTTAATTAAGTAACACTTATTTTAATAGTTCAGGGTGATAATCATATGTATAGAGAGGGGTAAGATATGTCATCTTAAGACAAAATGACACTGAGTATTTAAATGACTTTGCAAAACCTGATGAAACACACACTGAAACTCCACACATTCCCTGAACGCTTCAGCACAAGCACTCCCTGCTGCAGAAGTGAGCAGGATTAATTGTCACATGACCACTGGTGGGCCTACCTGATCACATGACCTCTTGCTAGCATCCTCTCTTCACACAGGTTATGCTAATAGGATGAAAACAGTTTTTGAAATTGTTTTATTATTTGCTCTTGCTTGTTTGCATTTATCTACAATATTTTATAAACATAATAGAGTTTATTAATAAAGGATATTGACTAATTATCCTTATGGTCAAAATCCAAATAAATATCAAGATGTAATTTTTTGCCCATATTGCCCACTCCAACATGAAAAGCAAAAGTGTCAAACAATCCATGCTGTGAGAGGATTTGTTGTTTCCCCTGTTTTATGACACTATAACTCAAATAGATATTAAGGTCTGTGTTTCAACCATTGTCTTTTTACATTAGTATCAGTACCTCTGTTTTAGAGAACTGAGTTTTGTTCCTTAACCTTAAGTTTTCTGCTACTCACTTTACTGGTGTAGCTGTAGCCGCTTCCTTCCATCCCTCCCTAACCTCAGTGTGTGTCTCCACAGACACAAAAACAAAACCACGCTATATTGAGAAACAGAGAGTCTTGTTGGAGCTGATATAATTGGTTGGACAAAGGTTTGATTGTAATGTCATTTTTTTATGTAGAAGTTAAAGACTACAGCCTTACACTTTGTTATTACATGTTCATGTAATACCTTTGGTCCTGTAATATTGTTTTAAAGATGCTGCAAAGCACAGACCTGATCTCTACCCACAACAGTACGTTTATGTTTATAATTTTGAAATCGGAAACATTATACACAGGGGCAATGTGCAGATTTATTTTACAAATGACTTCAGAGGACCTTGCATTGACTTACAATAATTTCCTGCACACAAACTCTAACCTAATCCGTATAGTTACTAGTGCTTTAACCCTAACCATAACCCTAACCCCTCTAACATCTTAACTTTAAAACATGTCTTCACTTTAAAATGTAGCAATCTGTGTTACAGGGACTTGATGGGACTTGAGACTTGTCCCCACAAGGAAGACAAGTCTCCATATTGTGATTGTGTAAACAGATTTTTGGTCCCCACAACGTAAGGAAAACCAGGTACACACGCACGCACCCCTTTCACACCTTTGTGAATGTGAGGACCCTCCTAGACATAATGCCCTAAACTTAACCAGCGCCTCAGAAATGAGGTTCTGCTTCATGTGACCAGGTTTTGGTCAGTGTTGATGAAAGAAAAGTTCCTGAAGAGGTAACAAATACAAGCACACGCGCACACACACACACACACATACACACAGGAGGAACTACGTCGTAATGAACACAGTGTGACTGCACTGTGGCACAAACACAGAGCTGGGCGTTTTTACTCTCTTCATTCATTCATTTATTCATTCATTCATTCATTTGTTGTCGTCACCGTGAATATCCGCCGCGGACATATAAAATGGAGTGCGCCTTCACAGTTGAATAAAGAAGTTGTCATGTGAGTGTGTGTTTCTTCGGCTCCTCACCTTGTATGTGTTCCGCAGGTTTCCTCCTCCTGCTGCTCGAGTCAGAGCTCTGTGTGAACGGTAACGACATGTCCGCCGGTGCGAGGCTCTCACTGATAACTCAGTAAATCAGCTCAGTCTTCTCCGGCTGACCCTGCAGACGGGGTACGCACAAGACGCACTTTGCGGAGGAATCGTAAGTTGACGCTTGGGATTGTGGGAAATGTAGGCCTCTCTGGCTGAGCTCTTTAGAGAAAACCCGCGCGTTAACTCGCATTAGGTTCTGATATATTCGTCCCATACATAAGGGAAAAAGACTGACAAGATTTGGAAAATAGTTTCTAAAAAGACCACAGCCTCTCCGCGGCCGCAGTCCTTTATTTATATCTGTACAAGTGGCTGTCTTTTTTATGCTATTTTGTAAATCTTTAAAGTTTATGAATCATTAACAAATATGGTCAGTGACATATGATTGATTTTGAGGATGTAAATTTTTACTGACTTTTTCATGTTAATATAAAGGGGGGGGGGTTCATTAATAATAGAAAATTTCTTGCTCATATCAGTTTAAATTAAATTTTATTAATAAAATGATTCCACATACCATGATCAAATGTGTTGATCCAAATCACCAGTGTAACTTCTGTCAAATTCATGAAGTGGAGTAAAAATTGCATTTCCCACTGTGATGTACATTTTCCCACCAATGTGTGATGGACACATAATAAATAAGTGCAACCTCGAAATGTCACTTCACTTTAAGACAGCAGTCACTGATGTATCCATAAAAATGGATTTCTAAAAAAAAAAATACATAGATGGAAAAAGGATTGTCTTTTAATCAACGTTGTTTGGGCAAACAAAATCAAAATACACAAATTGCAAACAAAATATCGATTAAAATTATTGTATTTTATTTGTCTGAAAACACACTTTTTGTTTTTTTGTTTGATCTCTTGCTCTTGCGTTTGCGCTCCAAACTTTGTAGTCACTGGGTTTTTGTTTGCAATTCTGTCCATGGGCGGGCCTTAAAAAGCTGCCTGCTGATTGGCTACCGAGTTTTGGAGCGACGGCTCAATGGACCGGAATTAGTCACGGACTTGGAGTCATTCTTGTCCGTCTGGAACTAGTTACCCCAACTTTTCCTTTCCGACATGCGGCAAAGTACTTCGTGAAATAATTCTAAGTGTCGTTTCTATCTGTGAGATAGAGATGTCCACACGGACAGTGACTCCAAGCGAATTTCCGGTCATTTCAAACAAAAAGTGTATTTTCAAACAAATAAAATACAATAATTTTGAATGCTTAAATCGATATTTTGTTTGCAAGTTATGCATTTTGATTTTGTGGTTCATTCGTGTTTGCTCTATTCATAAAGTGCTGTTTGTCTCTTAAAAGTGTTGCTTGATTCGTGAAAAGTGTCGATTGATAATATTGATACAAATCTAATTCCCTAACCAGGCAGCCTTGGTGTTTGCTTGTAGAGTAAATTGCTCCAACCTGTGGTCAAAAGTAAGTATTACAAGGATAATTGTTTTCTCTCAAAAATCCAGCTTTTTAGTTGAGCTTGTCGGCAAATTGGTTGCAATTATTTTTTTTTTAGTTCAAGGAGCTATTTTATACTTACTTTTCCTCTAAAAGTACAAGCATATATCAGGTATTTTTCAAGCATATCAACTACATTTATTTTGGTAGATTTTTGGTTCACTCTCACTCATTTTCTACACTATCTTCCAAAATCCTCTTAATTCTTAGTTAACTAAACCTTGCATAGGTTTTAACAATGCCATACTACCTGGAATTGTCTGATCTACAAATGGTATGGGTAAGACGTACTAAATTTGGCACTGATGTGTAACAAGACAAATCAGTCTGCTGTGTTAAACTCTAATACCTATTATTATGCTGCATTTTAGCAAGGTGCAGGCATATTTCTTGTGTATTATTTCAGAAGTAAAACAGGAAGCAAATAAACAGTTGTCAGAAAAGTGACTTATTCTTACTTTAGTTTACTTACTCTAAAGAGGATCTTGTACATTAGACAACTCAAATGTAACAATGCAGGAACTATGCATGATTAGCAACATATTTAACTGTCTTAAAAAAAGAGTAGACTGAAATGATTTATTTATTATTCTTCACAAAGGTCATGTTCACTGACATTCACTTTAAAGTATAAAACTTGGTTCCAAATTTGAAGGAGCGGATGACTCCACTCCTGCCATGATGGCCCCACTGGTATCATATAAAACCTTGACTGTAACATGATTATGCGATAGAAAAAGCCCTGCAGGTACATTAGCTAGCAAAATAAACACGTGGCGACAAATAAAGTTCAAGGTGACATAGACCTTTGAAAAGGTTTTTGTGACCTAAATGTTGGACTAGCAAATAAATACTTTAATGTCACACTGTCATCCACCCTGGTGACCCGATCTGTTACCACACATTTTATCCTGTTGTCCCTTCATAGAAGGTACAAGGCCATTTTGGTTAAAATGCTATTGCTGGAAAAATAAGACATATTCAATGAGTTAAGTTCCCTTTTAGAGATAAAATGATAGTTTAACTTCATTTATCTCACCTGAAGTGCCTAAAAGCAATTTGTTTCATGATATCTTTTCAAAAGAAGAAAATAAACAATAAATCATTTTCTTGTTTACCATAAATGAATATTCTACTGGACCTGACTGTCCAAAGATGGCTCAAGTACAGTTTTTAAAATAGAATTTCACTGAAAACTGTCATCAAAGAAAAATTCTAACAGTTTTGTGGGGAAACAAACCATCAATACCAAGTATCCCATTGGCAATATCAAAATTATACAGTGACGAAAGATTCACTGGCTACCGCTTTATCATCCACATGAATGTCACAGGGTGCTGGAGCCAATCCCAGCTGACAGTGTGAAAAGCAGCTTACACCATGGACAGGTTGTCAGTCCAATGCAGGGCCAACATATAGAGATGAACAACCACTCACACCTACAGTCAATTTAGAGTGTCTAATCTGCATATGCTTGGACTGTGGGAGTAAACTGGAGTACCTGGAGTGACCCTATGTGCACATGTGGACAACATGCAAAGACCACACAGAGAAGGCCCTCTGTCAAACTGGGATCTGAATGGGTGACCTTCTTGCTGCGAGGCAACAATAGTTTCCACTGCACCCCGTCCAGGAAACATTTTAAATTAGAACCATCATTAAGTAAAAGTGGCCTAAAGGCATTGTGAATTCTATCACACAGAATTTTAAAGAGAAGGATAAACCTGTGAGGCAACAATGCTGGCCACTGTACCACTGTGTGACCACAAGAAAGATACATACAATATACTTATTTAATATATAATGCAAGTCCAAATAATTCCACAAGTACCACAATAAATGTTTAAGTAAGTAAGTATTTGAAACTTTACTTTTAAGTTAAGTTTTAGTTTAACAAGATTGGTGGGAAAATAGAAGGTTTTGAGTATTCCTTATAAACAGGATT
Source organism: Brachirus orientalis (assembly GCA_016785285.1). Taxonomy (NCBI): domain Eukaryota; kingdom Metazoa; phylum Chordata; class Actinopteri; order Pleuronectiformes; family Soleidae; genus Brachirus; species Brachirus orientalis. Next base: position 89,029 of record JAFBJR010000112.1, on the reverse strand, counting down.
TTTTTGTGTTTAAATAGTATGGAGTACAAGACTGTGGGTTACTAAGTATAGAAATATACACTATATTAATTATATTATATATTAATTAATTATATCTGACTATATAATATATGATATAACTATAGGATAATGCTATTTTTTTTTGTGACTTTTTTTTTTTGCTTTGACTTTGGTAAAGTTTGTGACATATTCAAAGAAAAAATTGATATGCATCTTTTCCACAGGGTGAACTATCTAAACATTTGGTAACAAATAAAGCCTAAGGCCATAGAGACCTTAAACAAGGTTTTTGTGACCCAAATGTTGAATTTGACAATGTCAGTGTCACGCCTCTTGTCCAAACCATTCATGTGATCTTGTGAAGTTGTCCAAAGGTTGGTTGCTCCAAAATTACACAATGCACCGATGACACATTTAGGTAGCTATAGAAAGAAGGAACGCTGTGATTGGTGGTGGTTTGGTTGTGAAGGTGGGGTTTTAAAAGTCAAGTCTAATCACCTATAAATGTGGAAGCAGACATAAGTGGTGCACTTGGGGACAAACAGCTGTGAAAACATGGCAGAGCCACTGAGTGCCACCTCTTTGGTGGTACTAGCACTTCTAAGCTGCCTAGCTGCAAGAAATGTAGAGGCTCAGGATGCATTGTGGATGAAGCCTGGATCAAAGGGTGCTCCATTTCCTCCGGTACCACAGATTCAGCCCGTTCCACAGCAAAGACCACCAACATATCCTCAATGGCCAGAGGTCAAACCGGTGCCACAGCCAGGACAGCCAACATACCCTGAACAACCTAACATAAAACCAGCTCCGCAACCAAGACCTCCTGTATATCCTCCACAACCGAGACCTCCTGTATATCCTCAACAACCTGATATCAAGCCAGCCCCACAACCGAGGCCCCCTGTATATCCTCAACAACCTGATATCAAGCCAGCCCCACAACTGAGGCCCCCTGTATATCCTCAACAACCTGATATCAAGCCAGCTCCACAACCGAGGCCCCCTGTATATCCTCAACAACCTGATATCAAGCCAGCCCCACAACCGAGACCCCCTGTATATCCTCAACAAACTAATATCAAACCAGCTCCACAACTGAGACCCCCTGTATATCCTCAACAAACTAATATCAAACCAGCTCCACAACAGAGACCCCCTGTATATCCTCCACAACCAAGACCCCCTCAGGATCAAGTATACTACGACCAGTCTTCACAGGAGCCAAAGATCCCTCAACCACAGAAACAGCAACCTCGCCCTCTATTGCCAAAGGATCCTAATGACTTGAGTTGTGAGGTGGACCGCAATGTGAGGATCCCATGTGGAAGTCCTCAAATCTCTGCAGCTGGATGTGAAGCTATAAACTGTTGCTTTGATGGCCAGGAGTGCTTCTTTGGAAAGGCTGGTGAGTTTTTAACAGGACTTTGGTTGTGATCAAAGATAAGGAAATTAACTTTTATTCTGGTTGTTGACTGATTAAAGGTGTGGTTTGAAGGAGAATAATTATAGTATAAAAATCTAGCAAAAAGATATTCTACATATTTGTGTTTTTTTACTTGGGCAATGCCATCTAATCGCTCAACCTATGGTTTTGCGCCACCAGTGACCATCCAATGTACAAAGGATGCTCAGTTCATTGTTGTCGTGGCCAGAGATGCAACACTGCCCAACATTGACCTTGAGTCAATCTCAATGTTGGGGGGAGGTCACGGCTGTACACACGTTGACTCTAATTCAGCTTTTGCCATCTACCAGTTTCCTGTTACTGCCTGTGGCTCTGTTGTTATGGTAAGACCTTGATTGTCTTTGTTTCCCTTTGTTCATTTTCAACTTGTGCCTGTAGATAATTTTATTGTGTGTTACTCTGCTGTTACAAGTATTTGACTGTGTACTGTAGGAGGAGCCTGGTGTTATAATCTACCAGAACCAGATGTCATCCTCATTTGAGATATTAAGAGGGGAAGGTGGACTCATTACAAGGGACAGCCAGTTTGAGTAGGTGACTTAAGGTGAACATAAAGTTAAAAAGAGTACCTCACAAAATGTATAATCCCTAACTTTGTTTGTTTTTCAGATTGCTTTTCCAGTGTAGGTTCATAGGTACATCTGTGGAAACCTTGGTTGTGGAAGTATTACCCTTACAAGAACCTCCTCTACCTGTTGCTGCCCTTGGACCCATCAGAGTACAAATGAGGTTGGCTAATGGGCAGTGCCTTACAAAGGGTTGTAATGAAGGTAAGCATATGCCAGTCTGGTATCATTGCTGCATTTGTGGATCATTTTATAATGTGCACTGTCGTATTATTATGTCGTATTTTCATTCTCATAGTGGATGCAGCCTACAGCTCTTTCTACTTGGAGGCAGACTACCCTGTGACCAAAGTACTGAGGGACCCAGTGTATGTGGAGGTTCGGCTCCTTGATAAGACAGATCCAAACCTAGTTTTGACTCTTGGTCACTGTTGGACAACCACAAGCCCCAACCCTCACAGTCTGCCCAAATGGGACATTCTAATAGATGGGTAACTGCAACTTACACCTTTTTATGTAAAAGTGATGGATATTTGTGAACGTTTACACTTCCCAGATTGGTCACAGAAAAGTGGGAAACTTCTCTGGTCGGTTGTTTTTTTATCGGCATTGCCTTAATATAATTTCCTCTTCATCTAGATGTCCATACAGGGATGATCGCTACTTGTCCTCACTGGTTCCAGTCGGTCTTTCCTCTGGTCTGGACTTCCCAAGTCACTACAGGCGTTTCATTTTCAAAATGTTCACTTTTGTGGACACCAGCACACTCTTGCCCATGAGGGAGCTGGTAAGGATTTTATCGGCTGAGTGCTGCAAAATGCTGCAACCTACTATGTACCTATTACCCTGTTGATATTGTCTCTGTTCAGGTGTACATCCACTGTAGTACAAGTGTGTGCAGTGCCTCGTCTGGACGTTCTTGTGAGCCATCATGCTACAGAAAAAGTAAGAGATCAATTCATAATCTACAGAATTCTGGAGAAATATTAGCTTAAATCTGATTGTGTGTATGTGTGTGTGTGTGTGTAGAGAGAGACGTCGAATCGACACACCAGGTGAGGAATGAACCGATGGTTGTCGTGTCTTCTGGACCTGTGAACATGAATGTCCCTCCAGAAACCAGCAAAGATTGAGGAGGCCCAGAATTTGGCTGATACCATTCAGTATAATATTCATATCATTAACATGGTTCAGTTATCTGTGGTGAGAGATTAGACATATAGTGTGTGTATGCCAAACTTGTGCAACAGAAAGGATGAAATTGACTGCCAAATCCTTGTAGTCAAAATTGTATTAAAAAAAAATATTGGCTTTGATGTGCTGTAAATATTTTTTTTAAGAATGAACTTTCACTGACATCCTAAAAAAAAGAACAAACCACTAGCAGTAATATTCAATATATGGTTTGAAAATCAGGTTTTCTTTGAACGTTTACTTAAACAAGAAGTACCAAATCCATTGAACTGTCTTGAGGTAAGAAATGAGTTGTTAAAAATCTGATAAAACACTAAATTCTTGTCATCTTACCACTACTGTGTTTGTCACCTTAGTCAGCACTTTTTTGACCACATGAATAGTGACACAGTAAATAAACAAAATCCAGCCATTGAGCCATTTCGTACCTAATGAAACACAATAACATAAATGTCAATGTGTTTTTTTTATTTTTTATTTTTGATTATAATGTCATGTCCTGAATTCTCGTGGTTATGCGAACTTCCCAACACACTGGATTCTGTGTGAAGACTACAAATTGCTCACCATTGACCTGACACAATTAACAATAGAGGGTGATGTGATTTTAGAGGCAACTAAACACGTTCTAGAAATGCGCCTAACAAATATTCACAGTATGATTTAAGAAATTTGATTTTTTTTTTTAAATAACATCTTTCATGCAGACTTATTTGTTTGAGCAAAGTGTTTGTCAGTTTATGGTGAAATATTAATAATATTAATATTATAATAATAATAAATATTAATAATTACCAATAAACACCTCATATTAGTTAAAGATCATTGATTGTCTTGCAACTGAAATTTAAGTGCATATACATTTGAGGACAAAATTATTAGCTCCCCTATGAAAATTTCATTGTTTTAAAAGTATTTCCCAAGTGCTGTTAAACAGACCAAAAATTATTTAACAGATTAGATTACACATACTGGGAGCATGTCCTTTGGTCAGATGACAAGATACTAGTGTTACTAGTTATTTTCTCCATTTACCAGCACTTGGGAAATTCTTTCAAAACAATAACATTTTCATGGGCTCATAATTTCATCCTCAACTGCACATTCTGAGCTGATCTCCTCCTGTACTTCAATTCATTAAAGTGACAAATACAACAGTTTTCAGTAAAAACACCACCGTGGCTTATTTTACATATATATATATATATATATATATATATATATAATGAACTAATTCAGGCACAAGTGATAATAAGTTTTCTTTTAACAGAGTCATAGAGTCTTTGTAAAGTCTTGCTTTGTGAGCCCACTCCACATAGCTGTATTGATGTGGGTTTGCCATGAAGAATATACAAAATACAAACAGAGAAGAAACTGAACAAAGCACTGACCCCTCACCACACTGAATTTTGAGTCACTTCTCGGTCTTTATCAGCTCAGGAATCCTGAGGTGTGTGTGCGTTGATTTTCCTCCACTTCCTGTCAGTCAGACTTGTCCTTCTTTTTTCCACCACCGATCGGAATTTTGCTGACCACTGCAGAGCCGACAGATGACACACCTCCAGCAACAGCACACACTCCTCCTTTAACCAGGCCCACTCCCATGACGGGGACAGCAGCTACAGTGCTGGCAGCACTCTTGGTCAGGTCCAGACTCTTTCCGCCTATCCAAGTTACACCACCCACTGTTGCTCCTAAAGCTCCCTTGGTGGCACCATACACGCCCCCCACAACCCGGCCAAACATGCCTGGCTGCGTTTGTGGGTGGTCCTTGTTGTTGTCTGATTTAAAAAACAACAAAACAAAAATCTTAATTACAATGTGTCACTGTAATATTCATGTTCCTCACTGGCCTTCTAACATTGCTTCATGACAGAGGAACAACACCCCTGGTAACACCGTTAACCATGATATGTGCAAATGTTAAAGGGATAGTTCCTTTTTTTTTCTCAAGGCCAACTGTATGAGATATTGCCACATTATCAACAGCGACTTTGCCGAGAATGCTCCTGTTTGCATGAACCAGTCTGAGAGTCATACACAAGCTCTCACTGATGACATGGCTCCCAACAGAAAAACATTTTTTTTTAGCCATTTAACAAAACTTAAGACTAAGATTATGATATCTTGACAATATGTTTGCTGCATTTTCTCACATTTCGACAGCCTTTTCCAGTTAGTAACTGAAATTTGTAAAGCACTTACTCTCCTGCACCAAAACCCATAGAAAAAATCATCAATTTTATCATTGTAGACAGTAGCTAATAATCCAGTCATCTCATTTGTAAGTTTAAATGTGATAATTTTTGACTTGGGTGTTTGAAATCCTATGTTCAAATATACAACCCAAATTAGTTAGACTAACTGCCAACAGGTCAGTAACATGTCTGAGTATAAAATGAGCATTTCAGAGAGGCCGAGCCTCTCAAATGTAAAGATGGGCAGAGTTTCACCAATCTGCAACAAACTGGGTCTAAGAATTGTGGAACCATTTCAGAAAAAAATTCCTCATCATAAAAGATCCCACCATCTACAGTGTATAATATCATCAAAAGACTCAGAGAATAAGGAGGAATCGCTGTGCACAAGGGACAAGACCGAAGGTAAAAACTGGATGCTTGTGACCTTCGAGCCCTGAGTTGGTACTGCATTAAAAACAGACATGATTCTCTACTAGAAATCAGTGCATGGGCTCAGAAACACTTCCTGTGTGTGAGTACAGTTCGCCGTGCAATCCACAAATGCAAGTTAAAGATGTATCATGCAAAGAAGAAGCCATATGTGAAAATGATCCAGAATCGCTGCCATCTTTTCTGGACCAAAGAAAACTGTTCTGTGGGCAGATGAATCCAAATTTAAAATTCTTTTTGGAAACATGGCTTTCATGTCCTAAAGATGTTCCACCTTTTTTTGAGATGTGCTGCTGCCACCAAATTCAAAATGAGCTAATATTTTTCATGAAATAGTATAATGCCTCAGTTTCAACATCTGATATGTTGTTGATGTTCGGTTTGGAATAAAATGGGTTTGAGACTTTCAAGTCCTTGCACTCTGTCTTTATTTACATAGGGTTCCAACTTTTTTGGAATTTGAGTTATACCTAAAGTACACACACTTACCAAACAAAGCAGCAATAGACCAGCAGTTCACTGCTGTCAGCTAAAAAAAGCAGTTTTTCTTTAAGGACTTTGGTGCAGAGGAGAGGAGAAACTTCAGTTTCCAGCAGGAAAGGTTATCTACCAGCAAGTTGAAGCAGTACACATATTCTAAATATATCATAGACTGAAGCAGGAGTAGATTTTATAAGGTGAACATTTGTTAAGAAGCTATAATCAAATTTTCCTGCTGGCAACCATGTTTTTTATATGAGAACGAGTGTCCACATTCCAGGCTGGTTCGTGGAAACAGCGGCACGCGTGATCAAGTCAATGTTAATAATTTGTTAATACCTCATACAGCGACACATTAAAAACCTGAACTTTTCTTTTAATCTTGTCCATAAATTAAATCATTCTTATAACTAGAAGTTCCTTCTAGTTATAAGAATTATTATTTATGTGTGTAATAAATAAATAAAAATAATAACCACAGTCTATGAATTTAGTGATTCAAAATTTAACTGATAAGAGACTAAATAAATTATTTGCCAAATGCTTTTGTCTACTGCTCCTATCACTGTGGCTAAGTCCTTAAAAAGGACTTAAAAAAACTAGTCACTATGCAGAACCAGTGAACTGTGGTCTCTGTGCATTTTATCTGTCTCAGTCCCTGACTGAAACTTGTGGTATAAAATGTACAACATTTTGTGGAGACAGGGCTGAATAAATCAAGGTTTTCCTCATGAAAAAACATCAGCAACTTCACTTACCTGCAGCTTCTGACTCGTCACTGAGGTATGCAGCCGTGTCCTCGGGCACCTGCTCCGCCTGACTCATCTCTCTGAGAAAATAAATGACACAATAAATGAGAGAGAGACTGTGACAGATTATAAAAGTAGGAAAAACAAACCTTGGAATGAGGCTGCAGCCTAAAATAGTTTCCTCTCTGGTATTTTTACAAAACTTCTGTTATGATGTAAACCATGTAAAGGTGCCATGTCTGTGCTTGTTGCATATTTTTATGTCTAGTTAGGAGGGCAACAGCGGCAACAAGACCAACCCTAAAACATGAAGGGAGTGCAAAAACACACATTCAAAATACAAACAAAAAAATACAAGGGATGAGTTGTGCTCTCAGCCCATATTTGTCACAAATATTTGTTTTGCTACATCATCTAACCTTCTTCTACATGGTAAATGTATGAGGCTCCTTACACTTTTAGATAAGCATTTGACTGTGTACTGTGTGACAGTGTAGTAGTACAGTCCAGGACTCACTCAACTCAGACTGGAAAACTGACAATTTGGACTAGGAATGAACACTGGCTGCATTCAGACTTGGAAGATGGAGACTGGACCTTTGGGAAAAAAGGAATTTAGATTATGAGAGATACAGTTCAATAGTTGTTGGTGTTTTACATGAGTTGGCATCTACATTGCTGTTAGTGTAAACAATGAAATAAGGTCCAGGTCAATCCAGGTCATTAGCTGTGCTATGAAGGAGTTGAAGAATAAATACATTTATAAGTACATTTTTATAATATCACTGATTTAACTGTGCCAAAAATGGAGTGCTGGAGCTCATTTTGGAACCTTGACGACTTATAATAATTTCCAGCCGGAGAGGTGCAGTGCTGCCCTCCACAGGAAAAGTCATGTTTCTGTCCACAGTTTTAAATTCAACACACTTCAAAGTTATTCTTCCTTTTCTTCCCCACCATAAGCTGTACACTCCGAGATGTGCAATGCTGCTCTCCACGGTTCAAAGTTCTTTATCACAGTTGGAAGTTCTTTAATCACACCTCTCATCAGCCTTATCTCTTCTTCTTCCAATAAGTGCCAGCAGGCTGAGAGGTGCAATGCTGCCCTCCACAGTTCAAAGTTCCTAAGCACATTCACAGTCTTGCATCTTCTTGTCATCCTTCACTGCAGTTCAAAGTTCTTCAACACAGCTCAGAATTCTCCACCCAACTGCCCTTCAGTCTCCTCTGTCTCATTCTCACAATTCAAGGTGCTCCTTCATTCTCATCTTTAGTCTTCTTTGCTCATCCTTAATCCTTTTGGATTCTTCCTCTCTCAAAGCTCCTCTCATCTCCTCAGTCCCTCACTCCCATCGCATTGAACCTTGGTGACACCCCTGATTTTACTTGAGTCAAACTCTGGGAAATTTATACTCAATGAGGCCTTTGGACTCAACTTGTAATTAGAATACTGATGATTTAGAACACTGCATTCTCCCAAAGAAACAGTGTCTTACAATTGTCGTTGACAGTCTTCAGTGAGTGTAAATGTTAGCATGGGGCTGTATTTGGTACACACAGAGTGTGTTAAGAAAATAAAAGGAGCTCACTGCGACTGTTGATCCTAAACCCAAACAAGGCAGACCTGTTCATAGTCTGTCACAAGGCTATACTTCAGGTTAAGACACATAGCAGGGAATGGATTTCTTAACTTTTAACAACTAATGCTTTTTTAAAAAAAACCATTTCATCTGTTAAACTTAGATCACAGTTTTAATTTGACCTGAGAATACACATTTTTAAAATATGTAGTACCTTATATCAGCAGTATATTTCACTTTTTTTCTTTGCCAAAGTGAAACATTACACCTTTGTGGATCATAATACTGGGATTAGTTAGCTAAAGGCCTACCATTTTTGCTAGGTAGCTAATGTACATCATTTGTTTACGCTTCAGTTAACTTTTGTTGGGTTACGCTGACGTTATGAGGCGGAAACGGGCTGGACAATCGCTGCTTTAAAAAGTTAACTTGTTCCTTTAACATTAAAAACTGTTACAATAACCTAGACACGGTGCGAGTGTGTGAGGATACCGTCTATCTCCGTGGTCGTGGTTTGCTGTCACTCTCAGCGCCGTAAACACATCGTTTACTTTTTACACAAAACCCCGTAACTATTGCTTTTTCATTTTCACCACAAACTCGGTCCACGTTCACCGGGGAGCTCGTCACTTTTCTCCCCCCGGTCGAGAGCTCCTACTTCGCCCTGCTTTGGGTCATGATATGGTTCAGTTTTTCATAGGTGACGCTAATGGTTCTGCACAAGTTCCTATACACACAAACTGCACAGCACCCACCAACACTTACCCTCGTCCTGTAGACCCACCCTGCTGTACACTCTGTGCAGAATATGCACAAAAAAGTAGCAGAGCAAAAGTCACGTACAGGTTTACGAAACCTGTGACAGAATCACAAACGCTGGAGATGAAGCCGTGTTGCTTGTCTCTAATTTGGGAGGAACGAGGACCTCAGTCTCCACCCAGGGAGCGCGCGTGCGCGTGCTCCAGGGACTCCCATGTTGAAAGTCAGCTCTGGAGTTTTCAAAAAATTAAGGTGAGGGTGACTGAAAACTGTCATTCTCTGTCAGTTCACGACCGTTTTTCACACATTTCGACGTGACTGTTCCTGAAAGCCTCCTGACGTTCACAATCCAAAAATGTAACCTTTAAAAACGTCAACCGTTCTTAAAATAGGACACCTTTAAAATACACTGCTTTCTCTGTTTTTCACCGATTGTTGACAGATATAAACAGGTGGAACAGCGAGGGGGAGGGGCCTCTGCAACCAGCCGCAAGAAGCGTTAAAGGTTGATTCCACAAAGTTTTAAAAGGTGATTCCAAAAAAAATGTTTAAGTACGTTTTTAAAGGGTTAGGTTCATTCCGCTCAAATGTTACTTTGTCTAAATACTCTCTTTATACACAAATATTACTGACTTTACTAAACACAGCAATGTAGGAAAAAACCCAAAACAATCTAATACTTGCTCAAGTCCTCCACCTGATGACAATGACACCAAGAAGCAGGCATGATCAAAATTTCACTGTGGAATTTTCTAGTTTAAATTATTACGAATAATTATATGATATGATTATGTACACAACACAGGGCTTCTTCATTATGGCCAAAATGGTCATTGCATTCATTTTGACCAATATTGAGATTATTTATGATTATAATTGGTAATGGGTAGGGCTGAAACAGTTACTCAGTTGATCAATTATTAATCAATTGCTAAATTAATCATCAATTATTTTGATAATCAATTATCAAAAATAATTGTTTGTTTCCTCCCACAGTCCGAAAGCAGATTTGAGTATTAGGCCAGTTGGACACTAACTTTCTCATAGGTGTGAATGTGAGAGTGAATGATTGTTGGTCTCTAAGTGGTCCTGTGATGGACTTGCGACCTGCCCTGGGTGGAACTCATGTTTCTATATCTATATCGTGAGCGACTGGTTTTTCGGCTTCTTCAATGTTTGCTCCATCTAACAAAGAAATGATTAAAAGTGAATCATTTTTGTGGTTTGTGGGGAAAAAAAAGTGAGACAAAGCGGAAAGCGGAAATGGTGAGTCACGTGACTGTAGCTCTGTTTCCCGCCCGTATTCGTAAAGGATTATTTATTCACTACCCGGAAACAGTAGCAGAGTGACAGCTCTGTTGTGTGAAAGCGTAGGTTCGGGCTTCGCGCTGACGGTGAAGAGTCTGCGTGTAAAAACACATGTGAGGCAGCATTGTTTTTGTTGTTGCTGTTGTTGTTATTGTGACTGCAGCGGCTCCTCGACGAGTTTGTCTTCAGCGCCACCGTCTGGACACTCTGACAGGTAGCTAATGGTGTCCTTGTTAGCATCGCCTTTTAATGCTTCTGTTTATCTCAGTGACTCAGTCTCAATCTCGGACTTATTTCTCTGCACTGAAAATCTGTAGTGTGTGATAAAATGCAGAGCAAACCTCTGTTTCTGACTCGAACAGAATACAAGAGCAGGATAATGACACTAAAGTTTAGTCTGTAAATCAGTCGTGGTTCATAATCACAATGCTCTTGCTGCTAGTGAGATGTGAAAACACCCAGTGGGAGTGAATTCTCTCTTATTATATTAAGTAGAAGTGCTGATTTGTCTCCAGTGTGTGTTTCCATATCCAGGGGAAAGATCATTACTTGTCTGTTAAATCTGAACAAGGTATTTATCAGTCAGTAGAGTATTCATAATTAATCCCCAACAATGTTCACAGTCAGCTCCTTAAAGGGTTAGTGGCCTCTAATGATGAGATTGCAACAAATGGACCTCTATTATTCCTCCCTTTGATTAATTTGGTGATTATTTTCTCAAGTAATCTTTTGGTCCCTAAGATGTCAGAAAATGTTGATCAGTGTTTCTCAAACTTGTAAATGATGAAATCATTGCATCTGAATCATTCTGGTTTGTGGACAAAACAAGACATTTGTTACATGGAACCAATATAAAAAAACATTTCAGAAGCAGGGAAAATCTGATAAACAACTCAAACAGGTAAATTGATTATTAAAATAGTTGACGATTAATTTAGTCACATTTCAGAAATAATGCTGTGAAATGCTTTAGAATGTGGAATGCATGTAATTCCATGCTTCCTGCTATTGGAACATGGCAGGAAAAGGTGGCGGCCTCTAAAGAAACCAAACAATTTTTATTTTAAGGGAATTATATTCTCATACAAACATATAGGTAGTGTTATGTAATTTTTGCCTGTTAACCCACCCTCAGTTGCACACACTGGACATTTCAATGTGAATTAATTCTGGTTTCTTTGCTCCTCTGTGACATTAAATTGACAAACTTTCTTGACAAACAAATTGATTAATCAAGAAACTAATCGACCTATCAATCAGAGATGGAAATAATCATTACTTGCAGCCTTTTCCTTAACGAGATCCGACACAAACGTGTCAGGATTGGATTTTTAACTGTCAGTAATTCAGTAATGTGTATAAAAACAACATTTCATTAAGATGAACATCAAGAGAAAACTACCACAGTAATCCTTTACCAATCATTTACCATCATATTGACTGAAAACATCCCACTTTGTGCTTGTGCCATATGTTGAGATGAACTGTGTATCCTGATATCACCAAGACTCATGGTTGCATATTGATCACATTTGCTAATTTGTATAAAAACCAATCATTGTGGCTCTTTGTGAGACAGTAATGCACCGTCACCACCATGTTCTGTGGCCTTGACTGTTTTAAATGTGCTGTTTTCCCACATGCAGTGTTTTACAGGTTCCAGCAGGTGGCAGTGTAGCCTCACTGTTGGGGAGTCTTCTGTAAAACCTCAGCCTGAATTCAAGTACTGCATAAACTTATATTTTCTGCATGACAGTTTCCTTCAGTATCAATTGTACAGGTAGAGCAAAATAGTGACAAAGTGTCAATGGCAGTGTCTTTGTTGACATACTTTGTTTTAATTTAAACCAAGTTGTTAAAAATGCTGTTTTTTAAGGTCCATTTAACAACACTGAACCTTTCACTGCCTTAATTTCCTTGTTCAATATATTGTTGTAAAAGTGAATATGAAAATTAGTTAAACAATTATTCGACACATTTTCATTGCGAAATAGGCTAATTTTGATGGCTTAATTGTTACATTAATGGGACATTAATTAGGTGACAATGACAGTATTGGTTTTTTTTGGTCATTTACTACTTGAACTGATTGCATCACCCTTCATTTTTTTTTTATTTTCTACTTCTTTTTGTTTATGTTGTATATTACTATCAGGGCTGTAACTAACAGTTATTTTCAAAATTGATTAATTTGTTGATTACTTTCTCGATTAATCAAGTACTTGTTTGGTCCAGAAAATTTTGATCAGTGTTTCTCAACCCTTGAAATGATGATTTTCTCACATGTCTGTTATGGGCAATCATGTCATCTTCCCTTTCCGAATAATATCTTCAAGAACATAGATTAGAGCTGCAACTAACAATTATTTTCACTTTTCATTTTACTTGTTTGGTCCGTAATACGTAAGAAAATGTTGAAAAATTGTTGGTCAGTGTGTACCAAACCTGGAAGTTATGTTCTCAAAGTCTTTTTTGTTTTGTCCACAAACCAAAATTATTCTGTTTTAATGATTCCTTTGTTATATGGAGCAAAGAAACACAAATATTCACATTTGACAAGCTGAAAAGTCTGAAAACTAATTGAAAAAAAACAAACACTCAAACCGATTACTAATTTAATCAACTATTCTAATGACTATATGCTAATTAATGCAAGACATGGCTCGATGTGTGTTTGACTAAAACACAACATTCTTTTATTGCTTAATTGTTGATTAAAGGTCTGGTGTTTCCCTAAGAGGAGTAACAGGTCAAGTCATAAGTTGGTCATAAAGCCACTGGTCAGAATGATCGCTCCGCCGCCCACCTTCACCTCTGTGTGTACAAACAATATACAAACACAAATTAGGACTCACTGCTTTGTGTCAACTGAGAGTTCCACAAAGATGCTACACAGAGTGAAATGTCATTAGTGAGCAGGTGGGGAAGGAGAACACAGAGCTGCTGCCTCTTCAACTAAGTATTGAAGAGGTTTCCATGGTGACCGGACTGACTGGTGCCATCTCAGCCGTGTTTTTTCTTTCTTTTTTTTTTGGATTGGGGTACAGATCAAAGCTGGCTGTCTGTAAGTGGAGGGTTAAATGGTGGGGTTGAAGAAGAAAAGCCCCTCGTTAAATTGAACCAAATCTCCTTTAACACACAGCTGACGTGTTGCCCCATGGACACCAGGTAGATGATGGTGTCAATAATGCACATGGATCTCTCTTAAGACCCCTTTTCCCCTCCTCCTTTACTGAGGTATATCATTTATACTTGTCTAGAGAAAAAAATATCAAAAATATCAAAGCATAATAAGTTAATTAAAATTAAGATTACAATGATTACAATTAAACCAGATTTTGTATTTTAACCCATAATATACAGACATGTTTACATATTGAATTGAATGTCATTGGGTATGTGTCTAATTTAAAAGACACAACCTTAGTTATTGTTAAGGATATTTTTACTGTACTGACATTTTACAAATTCAGTTGGAGTTTCTAGCCTATAACCTATAGGTTTTATTATTACATTTTTTTACTTGTGGAAAGCACCAGGGGAACATGGGCAGCCAGTCAGGCAGTGGAACAGCCTGAATTCTGCCACAAGTGTGATGTCGGTTTTCTGCGGTGGTGGTGGTGGTGGACTAAGAGAGGATGTGGATGATGTGGTTGTAGGATGTGAGGGAAGAGGATTTGGCGTGAGTGCTGGATAGACGATGATGGTTATTGGCGTAATTCCCACATGTGTGTTTGTGTGCGTCTGTGGCACACCACCACAGAGTCCATGAAAAATCTAGAATTGTCGTTTAAAGTGCGTGAAGCGTTTTTCTTCACACAAAAGGGATGAAGAGCAGCTCTGTGTTTGTGCACAGTATGTCCTTAGACAAGTGGCAAAAATGTCATTTTATAACAAATGTTTTGATACTAAGTGTTTACGTCAATAAGGGGCCGGTAACCGGAAGGTTGCAGATTCAAATCCAAGGGCCCCTGAGCAAGGCACAAAATCCCCCATTGCTCCCTGGGTGTAGAGAATTGCTGCCCACTTCTTCTGCAACCGGGCTTGTGTGTGTTCACTACTTGTATGTAGAAAGGTTGGGTTATATGCAGAGGTCAAATTCACTATCACTAATCAGTGTGTTCAAAAATAACTAACTAATAATTAAATATTTTAGTCACACCTGTCCTTCATACACCTCAAAGTACATAAAAGCAAAATAGACAGATAGATACTTGACATGTCATATTTGACCCAGGCACATTTTAAAGTGCATTTAACAGCATTAATAGTTATTTTATCTCCTATCAAACCTGATTTTATGTAGGAATCTTGTGTTTTTCTTGGTGTCTCGGGTGCGACCACTGGCTGGGCCACTAAGAGGTTGCTTTTGGGTTGCATGCAAAATCACATACTGTATGTGCAAGTCTAAATGGCAGGAGACCAAATTATTATTATTTTCTGGTCCCAGCATCTGAATCTGTAACAGAGTTGTCGTCGTAACAGTGAGGTTGCCTGGTGTTGTAGGACTGTGTCCTCACTGGATAACTGCCACCCTCATATGAGCAGCAGCAACACTCCTGGTGGTCCTGGACAGGGACACACCGGGCTCAGCTTTTTGACTGAGGAGAGCTGCAAGCACAAGTAGTGTGAAAGGCCAAACAAGTGTGTGCGTGTGTGTGTGTGTGTAGGGGTAAAGGGGTGTGTGTGTGGGGGGGCTCTTAAATCCTTTTAAAGCCTTTTGTCATTCATACAGGGATTCATTTGTCAATACAGAATAATAACAGCATTTTTGTTGTAGAATTGTCCGTTTATGGACATTTGAAACACTGGCAGTTTGATTTCATGAAAGATAACTTAAGTGCACTTGCTTCAAGTTGCTTTAGATTAGTCAGCTTTGTCTTGTGCTGCTCTCGTGTGACTGCTCGTAACCCTTTTGCCACGTCTGCCTCACCACGAGTCAAATGCGATCAATGAATTTCATAATATCCATGAGGTAAGTGGCTGGATGTGGGTGCTCTTCAGAGAAAGTTTGCCGTGTTCGCGCAGGGTCTGATCTTGTTGACTTGCTGCTCCACTGCACCATCTGTGTGAGACCTTAATAACCGGGCCGGTGATTTATTGCCCTGTACTCAGCAGTGTCTTTCTGAGAGGAGCCCAGACAAAAGCGGAGACCCTCACCCTCCCACTGTTTTTAATAGTTCCTTAGGATGTGCGGGAGGAAAAAAAAAACTGTTGTAACGTGGGGTCAAAGTGAAAGAAGATTGAATGCCTGAAATGAGAGCACTTTGGAAGAGAATGAGATTTTAAAGATGGGTTTCTGCAAATTAAGCTTCTGCAGAAAATATTTCCTTTCTGTTAGACTTTGAGATGACACTATTCCATCATTTCTAATGCCTGTGGCTGCTGCACCTCCAGTGACCTCTCCCCTCCTCCTCCTCCTCCTCCTCCTCCTCCGGAGGGCGATAAGGTGCTGCAGGAGAAAAAGCTCGTCTTATCTCTCCGCTGCCCCCTGAGGCAGTCGTGTTTTATGGGTTGTAGCTCTTTTGTTTCCTTGTTCCCTGCCTGATCACTCTCACTCATCCTTCATGGAAGTTGTTTGAAGGCCTGGAATAGCATTGGCATAGACGACCCCCCCCCCCATCTCCCCTGTTCCCTCCTCTTTACTGAATCCTGCCTCCGTATCATTTATCTCCCCCTTCTCCTCAGTTGAAGGGGGCCGTTAGGGGGCATCCTCTTTTCTCTCCCAGCTGGGTTTGTTGACACACAGGCAATCTATGGTTCTCTTTCACCTCTGCCACCCCTCTTTTTAACTCCCACCCCCACCACCATCACCCCCAGCTCGACCCTCCGCTTTCCCTGAAACAGTAAAGCTGCCACAGCTGTGGACTGTATTAGCATAGCTGCTGAGGAGCCTGGGGGGGGGGGTTTGCTAAATATATTGCAGCCATTACCTTTTGTTCAACAGTTGACGGTTTTAAAACATTTCACCTTCTCTCTGTGCAAAGGGAGTGCACAGAAAAGGCCACTACAATGATTTCAGTCTAACGGCTTTTTAAATATGGGATGCGGACGATGAAGCCAGAGCAAATAAATAAAAGCAAATCAGTGGAAACAAGTTGATATCTAATTAGTTCATTCAGAAACTCAAAGCAACAGAAGAACGTTTTCAGGGAGCACGAACCTCTGCTGAGGCTGCTCCCTTTCCCACAGTCCCACCACCACGATCTAACCAGCTCTTCATAGAACCACAGTCTTATGTGTTAGTCATAGGCAAAAATTAAAATCAAAATAAAAATCAAGTTAATCGTTAAAGTTTCAAGTTTGTCATTTAAATCTCAAATAAAAGAGAAAACAAACCATGATGACTGATGAGTTTGTTCTTCTTGTCAGCAGGAGTTGGAATGATCAGATCCAGGTCCAGGTTGTATAAAAAAGGCCCCCAACCTTCAGTCAACAGAATAACTCGCAGCTCCAGCTCCCAGACCACAGCAGCCGACCCAGCTCAGACTCAGGACTCTGGGCTGGGCCCGTATGGAAAACAGCGGAAGAAGCAGGGGGACTCGGTTCTGGCCCAAGACCTCAGCAAGATGAGTGTGAGCGGACAAGACGCTCTGCACACTAGGTGAGGAGGACACAATGATTTTTTTTTTTATTATTTTATAATCAACTGAATTCTAACTAAAGTTTAACTGTGTTTCTTAATCCTGGTCCTACATGGTTTAGATGTTCACCTGCTCCAACACACCTGGGTCAAATTTTCAGCTCATCATCAAACTCTGCAAAGGCTTGATAAAGACTCATTCATTTGAATCAGGTGTGTTGGAGCAGGGAAACATCTAAGACATGCAGGACACTGGGTCCCCAAGACCAGAACTGTCCGTATAAGTTCTGAACCATCTGGGTCATCGAAAGTGTAGACATATACATATGTGTCTGCTTGAATTTAGTCCAGTTGTCTCTATCTATACTAGGGCTGCAACTTTTATTCAATTGATTATTAATCAATTACTAAATCAACTGTCAACTATTTTGATAATCAATTTAATTTGTTACTAGTTACAACATGTCTTCTGATTTGTCAGCTTCTTAAATTTCTTTGCTCCATATAACAAACAGAATAATTTTGGTTTGTGGACAAAACAAAAAAGACTTTGAGAACATAACTTCCAGGTTTGGTATACACTGACCAACAATTTTCCAACATTTTCTTACGTATTCCGGACCAAACAAGTGAAATGAAAAGTGAAAATAATTGTTAGTTGCAGCTCTAATCTATGTTCTTGAAGATATTATTCGGAAAGGGAAGATGACATGATTGCCCATCACAATCAAACACTTTCATGTAGAAAGAAGAAGGAAGCTGTGAGACTGATGAAATTGACACTGATGAAGATTCTTCCTGTGAGGAGCATGAATTTGTTCTCCCAAATTTCCCCTCTCAAAACGTCTCTGGTTATCTGGCAATTTAGATTTAGGTTTGTCATTGACCGACAAGGTAACATGACATGAAATGCATCTGTATTATCATGTTCAAATAAAAACAAATCGGACGGTGTGATGATCTGTCTTTTCTTGTGCTGTTCTTCAGTAAAGGAAAAGGAAAAGCGTCCAAAATTAGCAGTGACCCCGTGCAGGACGGTGAATCCTCTGCTGTCAAGTCATCTTCCAGGGGCGGTCTGGCATCTGTGGCTCGTCTGGTGAAGCTTGGGCGCTGTAAAAATGTGGTGGTGGTGGCAGGAGCAGGCATCAGCACAGCCAGTGGCATCCCAGACTTCAGGTTCTTGTCCCGGGCTTCTTCCCTCCGGATCCTCGTTTCCATCTTTTTTCTGAGCCGTCATTGTGCTTCACTCTGACCCCGAAACCTGTGCTATAGTTGGAGTAACCGTCCTACTGTAAGGCTGGTAAAGGACCAGTCTGTGGGATTTATGGGGATCAGTGGCCATAATGTTGCTCGAGTGGCCCATGGATGTCAATGTTGATTGAATCTCATATTCCTGCACTGTATGAAAATATACAGATGTGTTTCAGTCTTAAGTGCTGGATGGTATATGAGCAAAAATGTTCATCACCTTTTTTTTTCTTTTCTGTGGTTTACAATGGTCGAGCGAGAGAGGGACCAGTGCAGGTGTGTGTGTGTGTGTGTGAGATATGTGTGAATGTAACTTCATACATTCTTGGCATTCCTAACGCGTGTTTGCTGCCAAGGCGGTGATGTAAATTGCTCACTGCTTCCCCTTTTTCCATATACTGGCCTTGCAGTATATGAAAATAATAAATAAATAAATACAGATTTTTGGTATGAACCAATATACCACACACTGTCCCCTACTAAGTTTGAAAGAACAAAAAGTTGTTTTAAATGAGTCCAAGTACAGTGTGTTAGGTTGCCATATTTGGGAGGAAAAAAAGTAGAGATCAAGTTTCAGTCTCTAGCCTCAACCCTCAACACTAGATGGAATAAAATCTGTGCATCACATACTGTAGATGCTCTCTCTCTCTCTATATATATATATACATATATATACGTATATATGTATACATACACCTTTCCACATTGTTCCCCAGAACTCCAGGGACGGGACTTTACGCCAACTTGGAAAAGTACAACATCCCATACCCAGAAGCTATTTTCAACATCGACTACTTCTCCAACGACCCGCAGCCATTCTTCTCTTTGGCCAAAGCTCTGTATCCCGGCAACCATCAACCCAACTACATCCACTATTTCATCCGCATGCTCCATCACAAAGGCCTGCTGCTCCGAATGTACACACAAAACATTGATGGACTGGAGAAGCGTGAGTCAGACTGCACAGTAAATACAGACGTTTACATGAAACCGTGAGCTTAAAGGAGTACAAAGATTCAGTACATGCACAATAACATATAGTACTGGTGCATAATTTCAATTGATGACGCCTGCAATCGTTTTGAATAACTGTTTTCACAGTATGTGGCATCCCAGATGACAAACTTGTGGAGGCTCATGGGAGTTTTGCTACAGCTTCCTGTCACTTATGCTACACTCCGTATCCCGCTGAGGAGGCTAAGGTACGTCAGAAAACAACAACAGTTAAACCTAACAATTTCTCTGAATTTGATACCAGAGTAATGTTTCCATTTTGGTTTTTTCCCCCCAGCATGCAATAATGAATGACAGTGTTCCCATATGCACATTTTGTGCTGCTACAGTCAAACCTGATGTTGTGTTTTTTGGAGAGGACCTTCCTGAAAAGTATTTCCTCCACACAAAAGACTTCCCCAAAGCAGACCTGTTAATCATCATGGGAACATCTTTACAGGTAAAACATTGATATTTCGGTGCTTAAAACTAATTTCTAGGATATTTGAGTATAAAAATCCTCAGGTCAAATACATCCGTTTCAGATTGAGCCTTTCGCCAGCCTGGTGAATACAGTGCGTTCTTCTGTTCCACGTCTCCTCCTGAACCGACACGCTGTGGGTCCATTTGAGAAAGTCCCGCTGCGGAAAGGCGACCACATGGAGCTGGGCGACCTGGAGGTTACAGTTCGAAGGTTTGCCGAAATGCTCGGCTGGAACGACGAGATTACAGAGCTGATTAGAAGTCTTAAAAATGGGGTGAGTTCCATCACGCACTGTTTTGTTTTGTTTTTTTGAGCATCTTGATTATATAAAACAGTCAAACACTGCACAAACAGGTCTTGATGATCACATAATGCCTGATGCAAAGGATTGAACCCTTTCTGGACTCTGCTTTGTTTATCTCTCTGCAGAACATCTCTACACTGATACACGGTGCTCCATCAGTGAGTGGACAAACATTTTGCCAGGACAGAGTTATGTCAGAGCATCAAGGCAGGATGGAAACTTCCAGGTCCAGACCAGAAGGTCAAAGAGCAGCCAGCAGTGGCAGCGAGGAGACGGATTCAGAGACGGACAGCAAGAGCTCTGTGTCCTCCACCCTGAGCCACTGATGCTGCACGATGCATGAGACGACACTGGAAATGTTTGAGGCGGTTTCCTCTTTAGTTCACACTAAGCCAATTTCTAATCAGGTTGTTTTCATTATTTTACCTCTTCATCTTGGATGTTTGATGATAATGTTATTAAAAGGTATATCAGGGTCAGCAGCCATATTTAAAGCACTTATTTTGTGAGTGAGGATCCATCCACCACCCCTAGTATGAGTCTGAACCCTGTGAACAATGTTCCTGTAAATACTGTATTCTTATTAGTCATCAACACTTATTCATGTTTTACCTCAGCACATCATTGTATTTTAAACAATATTTAATAAAAGTTTGTTTTGGTGTTCTTTGCTTTTCTGTCCTTGTATAAGTCAAAGAATGACAAATATTCTCTTTCACTTTATTTTCTTTTCATTCAATGCCTCACTCTAAGAGCAGTGCTATTTACAGTTTAACAGTGTCCAAAAAGAACAAAACAATTTTCATAACAGACTTTGCAGATGGAGAGAATGTGAACAACATGCAATTTGAATGTTTCCCACAATGATAATGCAGGAATAAGATGGCATTCACATATGTGAGAAGAAAAACATCCACAGATGCAAGACAAACTAAACCTGAAGAATGGGGGAGACGGTGACTTGTGCTATGGCCTTTACAGCCAGAACTGCTCATCTAATGACATGGTACAGAAAAGCTCATGGAGGCTCATCACCTTACTAAGACACTTAAGTTGGTTTTCCCAGTAATTTGGTTTCTAAATGATCTCCATTAAAATTTGTGTGAGGAGGCAGCAGTGGTGATTCACAGATCATATGACAAGTATACTCATGATTAACAACTGAGCTTTCACAGAATCCTGAAATAATGACTTGTGTCCCCTGGTTAAAGCGGAGTTCAGTTCCTGTGGATTTGAGGGGTTTTATTTACCCTTTGCCACAAATGTATAAGAAATCTAAAGCCATAGTTAGTTCAAAGTCCAAATCTGTTGTATCTATCATGCACTTGAATTCACAACTGGAACCTTTTATACATTTAATGAAAAACTATACCAGCACGAAGAATTATTTTTATTCAGTTCATGCATTGACTAAAATTGATTTTTTTTAAATAAAATTATCAAATTTTTAAATGTACGAAACAAAACACATTACTGAAAGCAGAGTTAACATGTAGATTTGACAGAAAAGGAAATGCAGATGAAATCATTTCAGTAATGACTTTTTTTTGTCAAATGTCCACAAAAGTCAGAAAACAGTTTACCATTGTCCATCACCAGAGAAAGTAGCATCCATTCATTTTAAAGTTCATTTGAGAATCAAAAGGTTTTGCCAAAACATCCAGTGAAGTAAGTGTGAGCCAAAACACCCTGAATCCTGAAAGTTTCCTTGGCAACTAACTGATGTGCAGCATTCATGATAATTACACAAATAAATACAGACTCTGTGAGCTTCAAGGTCAAACTTCACACTGGCACTGTCTAATTCCTAAATATACATCAAAACTGGTCCAATCTAGACAGGCCAGCATCACATGTTTAAATGTGTGTTGATAATGTGCACTTGGATAATCTAGTAGTAGAAACAGTAGACAAAATGTGTGGCAGAAGAAACAAATGGTGAAGGAATGATAATTTAAATTCAACTACACTTTTAACAAACCAAGACACAAGTGTTTTCAACCTCATGGAGCAGGAAAATAAATGAGGAAGGCCCAACAGTTAACCTTTGCATTACAGTGCATCACACTTTAAGTCCACTTCCACTGTGGAGACTGGCTTATGGTAGCAACAGACCCCAAGGTCCCACTTCAGGGCTGGATCATCACAAGCTGCATTACAAGACTGAAAACATCAGAACAGGCAGACAAAAGGGGATGTTTCTTTGCAGCTACTACTATCCCACAATCCACTGCATCTCAGTCAGGGATCTATTACTGCAGCACTATTCTGACTTTAAGACTGTTTTCAACTTGGGTGTTCTAGCTTCTCTGATGGACCCACCTTTCCATCCTTCACAGAATCCAGCCCTTGAAATGGGACACAGCTTTAGATGGGTTGGCCCGGTGGGCTTGTGGAAAATGTGGCATCAGTGTGCAGAGCACTAGTCAGAGTCAGAGTCAGAGTTGTCCTTGGGGAGGTCACAGAGCGTTTCTTCGAGAGGTGCTAACTTCCCATCTGGCCTGACTCCCATGGGCCGAATCAGGTTTTGCCTGGAGACACAAGAACAAAAAAAACACCATCAGATTTCCTCCTGCTTGATGTCGAGTTGTTAGATACGAGTGACTCTCGAGTGACGAGTGACTTTCTTGTAGTTATTCTGTCTCTGGTCATGAACAGAAACAAGGTAACATTATTTGTCCCTCATTTTATTTGTAATTTCTGTCAATCTAATGGAAGGATTAGGGTTACTCCAAGCTGTTTGCATCCGTCTCACTTTATTAACGCAAAATCAGTGTTTCCTGCATCTGCCACGACATAAAATGTATCACTTCCTGTGTTCCGTGCTATACAGAGAAACACAGAGAGTCATGTGGAGCTGATGGGCTTCATCAGCATTGTGTGAACTCATTTGACGTTTTGAGTACAACTGCCTTTTGTTTATATTTAGAACTTATGCTGTACAGCTTTTACTTTAACGTTATCAGGGTATGTTATAATATTTGCAGGAATCAGTAAGAAAGACAAAGTCCAGTTGTGTTTAAATCTCTGAAATTATGAAAAGGACTGCTCTTTAAATCTCTGACTTGACATCAGAGGGGGAGTGGTGACAAAAGTGCAGCTATAATTGGATTAGTATGAAGGGGCAGCCGTGGCTTTGAGGAGATTAGTCTGAGTGCTGATCCTGTAATTAAACTCCCATAAAAGGTAGGGGGTGGGGTGGGGCATGACAGGGATAGGGGATGCCCCAACAAGGGCCAGTGGGTGGGTGGGGGTGGGGCGTGGGACGTTGAGTGAGGGTCCTCAAGTTCTGAATGTTAGAAAGTGAAGATGTACCAGTGAAAGCCCTCGTTAAAGCCGTTTTCAGACATGAACTCGGGGCCATTTGAGATCTGGGTTCAGTCATTCTCTGGAGTTTGCTGTTTCCATATGACAAACACAGCAGGACGTTGTTTGTGTGAGATGTGTTTACAAAAGTGGGAGAAAAAGGCCTTCAGGACACTTGTACTTTCATTCTCTGCGGGGTCTCCGGAGATTCTCCTGCTGCATTTTTACATGACCTCGCTCAGACATTAACCAGAGATTATACCAAGGAGAATACCTTGAGCAACTTCTGCAGATATTGACATTCACACTTAAAGCATCCCCCCATAATCAGCACGATCGATATATCTGAAAGGAGCTTGTAGCTGTGATGCCTACTTTACAATAATCCCCAAAAGTTACATGCTACAGCTTTATGTACTTTAAAAAGAGAACTATGAGGTGATTAAATCAGAGAATAGTGTAGAAAAGAGTCACATCTTTTCACCACTGCAGAAAAGTCCACAGCCTCGTGTCACTGGTCAAACTGGTCAGTAGTCAGTAATAATGAGGACTAACGAGACACAACAAACAAAAACATGTACCATCATCTCCACCAATTAGAGCAAAAAAAAAGAACCCACTCATCAGCTGCTCGCTAACGTCAGGACTGGGGGTCTGGCAGATGTGACGGAGGGTGGGAGTGAGTGTAGAATATGTGCTAATTGGAGGATCAGTTAAGCAGTTAGGAGAGCACATTCTTGTAGGGCTTTGAGGAATCTCCTTAGAGTGGTGACTGCAGTGAGGAAGCACCTCTCAGTCATCACCAAATCTTTAATCTCCTCCACAGAGGAACTGAAAGAGAATACAGTCTCAGAAAAGGAATCTTCCTCTTCTGGCCACACGTGCCTCATTAGAGCTCAACCCACTCTATGGTTCAACAATGACGAGGTCAGCTTTCTTCTGTCTGCACATTTGTTCATTCGTGGCTCTTCCTCTTCACCCACGTTCCACCCAAATTGCTTTGTGTAGCTGTACCTCTGTCTCGGTCCACTGTCTGTCTTGCTCCTCAGAATGAGAAGAATAATGTCAGGACGTGTGTTTTTAAAAACCTGAATGTGGCACACAAAGGGAGCGAGGGCTGACAAAGCTGACTGTGTGCCAATTAAGTGATAATTAATAGAGAAGCAGTAATGATGTAGAGTCGCGTTCCGACAGCTTCCATTTTCTCCAGCTGAATACGGTGTCTTGCTGGAGTCC
This sequence comes from Brachirus orientalis, assembly GCA_016785285.1. Classification (NCBI taxonomy): domain Eukaryota; kingdom Metazoa; phylum Chordata; class Actinopteri; order Pleuronectiformes; family Soleidae; genus Brachirus; species Brachirus orientalis. The sequence goes on along the minus strand of JAFBJR010000112.1, from coordinate 64,144 downwards.
AGGTCTAATTGAAGCTGCAGCTAATGGCAAGAGATTCTTCCTCTGATGAATCAGTTGGCAGGGAGCAAGCTCACTGTTACTCTTCAAAAAAAAAAAACAACATTGTGCGTAACTCTCTTTGCTAAGGAAAGGTCAGACTCCAAAAGGGCCTTTGCACAGAGAACAATAAGTAATATGAATAATCTGAGCAGAGGAAGCAACAACTGTTTAGAGCGCAAAAGTCTTTCATGTTGGTCAAGCCTTTGCAAAGAATGGGTCATTAAATCATTTTTTGTGTCACGTTTTTTGTTTCCAGCCAGGAAGCTTGAATTAATTTTCTCCCAATCAGTCTTTCTATTCAATCTGTGTCACACACGTTCCCTCCGTCCTCACATTCGACAGTAAACATGGCAACCGGCGCCCTGCAAAGTTTCCTCACACCACGTTACCACGTCTCCGGTAACATACGCTACCAAAACATATAAATCCTGTCAGAAAATGCTGTGAAATTTTGTGTAGTGTTGACCATGACTGATGACTGTTGGTGCGGGTCTGGTTCCAAAAACTTGCACATGTAACCTAAAGATGATTAGGAACATAACAAAATGAAAATCTCACCACTGAATAATACTGTGGTAACAAGTCAAAAGTAAAATATTTTTATTCCTGCCATGTTGTGACAGTATGTGCACTTTGGTCTCTTTGTACAGAGCCAGTATTAGTGTTAAACTGGTTTCTTTTCTTCTTTTAAACAGGATTTTATACTTTGACTCCAACCTGTTTACTAACTTTCTTAAGTCTTTGTTGTCCATTACAAAAAATGCTCATACATCTGTGGCAATATAGAGTATTTACTGATAAATCTTGTGATCTTTTAAGCTCTTGTGTAAACTCTTAGATTTTAGTCTTTTGACATGGCTTCATATTTGTCTTTGCTTTTTATCAAATCTTTTTGGGGATGATGATTTACCAAGTGTCTACTCATATTACTTGGCCGATCATATGGGTCACTTTTTGCCTTGAAGACTTATTGAGACAGTCACAGGTTCACAACAGCATCAGGATACGTTTTCCACAATATCTTCAGATCGACATTACCTTGACAACTCTATCAACAGTGCAAAACATTTAGCAGTACTTTGTGCCTTTCACAACGGTATTTTACCTTGACAGCTTGTCTAACATATTGACCAGTTTCTGAGCCTCATATTCTTTCTGCTCCTCTGTCATCTCTTCCATGGGGTTCGGCATAGGCTCCTCCACATGACCAGTGATGGGGTTGATGCTGCAAATAAGCAGATGAGCAAGCTCAGTGTGCACCCGTGTATTTCATACATTATAATGCACACAAAATGTTAAACATCAGACATCATGTTAAAGCATTATTCTGAGCACCGGGCTATTTACTCACAATGGTTTGGCATTCTTATATTCTTCTGTGTCTGAGTCTTCATCTTCAGAGTACTGAGTCTCTCCTCTTCCTCCTGAAAGAAGTCCTCGAGCCACCAAGAGTCCTGCTGCATTTCCATATCCTGTGTACTTCAGCAGGTTGTCCACTGAAACCATTAACATACAAAAAAGAGTGAGGCTTAGGTAAGCTGTTTATTTATGAAGGTGTTAAGAACCTATGGCCTAGGTATTAATGTCTGTCCATTCTGACCCAATTATATGGACAGCCTTAAGTAGGACAGTTCACACCTGGCAATAAAACCTCCTGTGACCACATATGATCTGATCTGGATCCACTCAGGATACACTGGGTTCTTTCAGACCTGTACTTAGTGCAATCTGGGCATGAATGGATCACTGAGGATGGATGTTATTATAGGTATGAATGGGGTCTAAACCACACTGATCTACATATAAATAAATGTTTCCTCATCTGATTTGCCGTTATCCTGCCTTGGGCTGCCAGCTGCTTGTGCCCTCTTACCACTCTCTTTGCAGAGAACAAAAAGAAACTCTGCAGCCGTCTGCTTCACCCCCATGTCCACATGAGTCATCAAGCGAACCAACTTGTTTCTGGTGGTGGTGCCAATCTCTGGGCGGATCTTCACATCTTTCAGTGGAGGGAGTACCTAAAATCAAATAAAATTCAAATAGATTATTGTTTTCATAATAGTTTTCATTTAAAAACAGTAGTCTGATGCACATGCCATCCACTCTTACCAGTGTTTTCATGGCCTGAAACTTAAGATTTTTGTGAAAAATATGACACAGTTACCAAGTTTCACTTCCTGACTGGTTGTCGGCCACAACTTGATCACTGGGTGTGAACAAAAAGATCCCTTAAAACATCCTTTTTTGTTCCTTTCATGTCCTTTTTCTTGTTTTACCATTTTTGTTTCTCGACCAGCTTCCTGTCTACACCGCAGTGAACCAGAATGGTGAAATTCTATAGGATTTTCAGTAGCTTACTTTGGATACGTATTATTTCCATGCGGAGCTGAAACACCTGTGTGGACACAGATAGCTTTTAATCTAAAAACCTTGTTAACAAATGAAAATGTGAGGGTATGAATGTAACCTGAAACAATGACACACACTAAATAAATATAGGCTAATTAAAAAGATTTAACTACCCTACCCTTCAGCACTTAAGCAATGCAGATGCCTTCCTTCTATATTACAGAGGCAATTTGAACAGCACAAGTCTGTCAGCAGTTACTGTACCTGAGCTTTGATAAATCTGCGGATCTCTCTGTGGTGTCTGGATCCTTCTGTTAAAAGGCTAAGCACTGGCGTCAGCCCCTCTTTGTAGTTGGAGCCCTGCTTGGAGTGACAAACAACAAAAACTTCACATGCTACATGAGTTGAAGTACTGGATAAATGTCAACCGGGCAAATGCACATGGGTAATTTGACTGACAAAGAGGTGAGGACAGCTAAAAGGCAGATGAGAAGCTGAACACACAATACACAAACAAGGGCATGTGTCACTCTGTCTTTCTCCTCATAGTGTCTGTTATTTATACATTTTTCTCATTTGTACTCACTCAAATATTTTCTTGGACTACCTTTAGCTTGATTGCAGTACAATTTTGCTTGTTTAAATAAGCTCATCAAATGTCACAACATTTATTTAAATCCACAGTTCCACAGTTGGACTCCTGTGTTGCATTCCCAAAGATTTTCAATGAGCTAATTATTGTGTGTAACCAATGAATCAAGCTACCTCAAATGTTCTTTCACAATATAAGCCAGATGAGTCCTGGCACTGGCATCTTGTAATATGCCAGACTAGGACATTCAGCACATTTAGATAATCAGATGACCTTATTTTTTCCTGAAGCAACCCCAGATCATAAGACTAACCTCACGGGCTTGTAAAGTAGGTGTTTTTTCTTTGGCCAGGAGTGTATGTTAAAATGGAAACTATCACAAAAATAAGTACCTTGGCTCACTGCACTGTGTTTGAAGTGTATGTAGTCGTTTCCACAGGAGCTCAATATGATTTTATGTTCTATACCATCTATAACATCAACCATTCAGTGTGTACACTGCAGTCCTCTGTCTACTCAATGCAGAGGATGAATTTTACCTTGTCAATCCTTTTCTCCATGAAATCTATTAACACCTGGATTGCATCCATGTTTTTCCCACCATAATTCTCATGTCCTCCTTGGACAGGAACATCGATTAACACATCCAGGCAGGAAGCTGGCATGTTGTTAAGCAAGTTAACAGCATGGCTGGGGATTAAACAAAAGATGAGACATTAAATAAGGCTCCAAAGAAATATCTTCCATTTTGCTGCAGTTTTATCTAATCTAACCCATACTTTGTAGCAAGTTAACTCTGGTTTACTCTAAGTTTACTTTAAGTGTTGAGGTTACATGCAAATCACAGCAGGCACCTTCTCACTGCTCTACATGGATTAAGTTATTTTACTATGTGGTGGAAGAATATTTCTGTGTAAATCAGTTTAAAGGGAGATGTGTCAAATTGCTTGTTTTGTCTCTTCCTTGTGCTCTTTCACAGTCATATAGTGAATGCCCATGTTCAGTGTTGTAACTTTCAAACCTGTGTGCTTCCTCTGTTTTCTCCTCTGTCTCAGTCTTCAGCATCAACAGGTGGCGCAGGATGGCAGTGATTAGCCGGAACTGGTGGTCATCCTTCTATCCAATCAAAGAACACTAATATCAAACACACTGCTTCATTGTTCAGAAAAAAGGCAACACAATAAGGTAAAACATATTATAACTATAAGGCCTGAAGCCTAGGAGTAAGCTTAACCGCAGGAAATAAAAATTTGAATATTTAAAGAAGCATCACAGCTATTTTAAAAAGACAATAAAAGCAGAGTGCAGATGCATTAGGAGTAAAAGCTAAAAGAAAGAGGAAAATGCTCATACATTGACCAAAGAAGTAACACAAAGTCGTTAAGACACAATGCGTAAGAAGCTGCCTTTGTGTGTGTGAGCCTTTCAATTAATTTTGCATGAAATATGGCAAGCATAATTAAAATGTCTTCCTGAACAAGACTGACAAGTTTGATACCAATTTTGTAAAATGAACTGTAGCACTTAAGCATATTAAATATAACTAAAACATTACATTGGTCACACATTGTCCTCAAACAGATAGTCCAAAGATCACCTAATTTGACAGAGTAAGAAATTACAGTTTGTGCTCTATATGTAGTCTGTTAAAGCTATAGTCCGTAGAAGATTACTAAAACACTTCTGATGTCTGTATCCCATACAATAACTACTGCTATACCCTAACTACACAACTGATTATAATAATGTTGAATAATAATAACAAGAAGGTGAAATGGATTAGTTGGTAACAAAAGAGTGTCACAGCACACTTTCCTCCACTCCACTATTACTTGTCAGAGTGTTGTCAGGTAGTCCGGTTGCAAATTTTTCCAGACTCCTTCTACTGTACACTCCTACATTTTTTTTTACCAAGACATCTTTAAGTAGTGATCTCTACAGACATGAAGCAGATTTCAACCAATTTAAAATGTGGAGCAAGATTTAGACACGTTGCTCCACAATGTAGGTCACATACATATCAGGGATTTAGCTGATGTACTTGTCAGACCAGTGTTATATTTAGGATAAGGACAATGATGTAATTTAGATTAAGTACAAGAATAACTAGCTGTTGTGATGAATGGATGAATAATCTTTGTGGTCGATGACAGCCTAATCCATAACTGAGTAAATGATGGAGCCAGAAATATATATGTTTGCATCTACTAATTTCTCCTGATGTGGGTTGTCTTACACCATCATAGTACAAACCCTACATTACACACTCACAGCCCACAACACACTCACCTCACCAGAGACAGATAGAGTGAGATTGAACAAGGCCTTGAGTGCTTCCATTGCTCGCTCATTGTCCTCTGCAGGCATGGGCAGGGACTGTGAATCTGGACGAGCAGCTTCATAGGGGCCTACCCAGTGCACATCCAGGACGTGCTCCAGGACTTCTGTCAGTAGTCTTACTGCATGGCATTCTCTCCTCAGAACCCCTCTTACATCAGCCTGCAGAGCAGACAGCAGGAAGAGAAGGCGCAGAGTGAACAGGCCCACCTCATGGTGCCATGTGCGGGCCGTACGCAGGCTGGCACACAGGCCGTGAGCCAGCTGCACTTCTATGCTGACCCGCTGAGCAGCAGGGCTGTTGTAAACCACGTTGCATAGGCATTTCAAGGCCTCCACCACCACCCGCTCCTCCTCCTCTGACTGTGTGTCTTCCTCAGAGGCTCTCTGATTGTCACCTCCTTCCTCTCCAGGATGAAGCCTCGCCATCCGCCCAAGAGTCAACATGCCTTCCCTGGTGGCTACAGGTGCGAGGACACTCTTGTCTCTGGACAGGATGCGTAGAGTCTCTAGACATGTCCTCTGACAGCTAGGCTGCACCTGCCTCCCAAGTACTGACAACACACTCTGACACAGCTTCTGCAATGATACAGGCATACAAACACTGTTTTGACCAGCCAGATAACACTACAGTTAAAAAAAAAGGCAGCTTAGATAAAAAGTGCTTACACTCCGCAGGGCTTCTTCCTTTGCGTCAAATGCAAAAATGCGACTGTTCTGTAACAGAAATGATGTTCTTTATTGACAGAGACAAATCAAACATTTTTTATTACAAATGTTTTTGTGGTTTTATTTATTTTCACCATAAGACAAACCTAACAACCACCTTCAACCACTTGAAAATTTCAACCAGAAATCAAGATGATCAAAGATGGTGTTTGCTAACATTTTGGTTAAACGTGCGTGGAAACTTATGTGTATTCCAAATTTTTCAGAAAATGATGTTCTAAATGCCTTTCCTAACTTACTTTTCCTTGACCGTGATGGAAAACTTCACATGGTCAGGGCAAAATGTGTAGGAGAAATAATGAGGACTTAGGAAAAGACAGTTGCTGTATTAAAAGGTACAGTGCGTAAGACTTAGTGACATCTAGGAGTGAGACTCCAGAATTCAACAAACGGGACTCTCGGCTCACCCCTCCCTTTCCCAAGCACATCACAAAACTACAGTGCCCAACAAACTCATGGAGATTTCCGTGAGCTTATGTAGATCCCATACATCGTCATTTTAAAGCTGGTTTATACATAAGGCTGATGTGGGCAGCTTAATTTTTCCTTGTTAGAATGAAAGCTTCCACTTCACAATATTTTTACATTTATTTTGTTTCTTAGTTTTATTTTTACCCTCAGTGGAGGATAAAGCAGTAGAAAATGAGTGAGTGAGTTTTATTTTTATGACACAGTTGTCACACTCACTCACTCTCACTCATTCTTCTGACTTAAGTGGTCAGCTTGTTATCAACTCTTCAAAAGCCTGTTAACGATTCATTCATGTTTCATTCATGTTGCATGTTTCCCTGTGAGCAGGGAAACATGCAAAACAGAGTCTCAATCCTGATCATGGAGACCCACTGCCTTGCATATTTTACCAGTTTCCTTGCTCCAACACACCTGATTCAAATAAATGGGCGGTTGTCAGGCGTCTGCAGAGCTTGATGACAATTTGAATCAGGTGTGTTGGAACAGATCAATAAGCGCCTTTTCTACAGTGTTTTGACCTAAGTGCAATGATGTTTACACTTTTGAGGCCGGACAAAAAATAAAATATGGCTCTTATTAATGCTGTCGCGGAGATACTTCCGGGTCATGTCACTTGTCACTTCAGCAAATGTCTCGTTTTTAAATGACTAAAACGACAGTTTGACAGCAGGAATCATTAGCATCACCAGTACGACCGTGTGTTACGAACAACATCATAATGTTGACAGTAGTTACGACTTCAGGGCGTCACTCACTCATTTACAGCTGGTGATATTTAACGTTTCAATATTAACCATGACCTGACAAATAGAACTGGCATTAGTTTGGGTGGCTAACTCAAAGCTAGAATAGCTGTCGGGCTAAGTAGCTAACGTTAGCAGTGGCGTTTGTTTTGGTTGACGTTTCTACAAAAAAAACCCCACTCACCTCCTGATTATACTGACGCAGGAGCTGCTCGACTTGTTCTGCGTTGGTCGTTTCAAGCTGCGACAGCATATTATTCAAATCCATAGTGACAAAATATTAGCGTGAGAGGCAACTTGGTTTGGACGAGACCAGCGAATGTTTTGCAGCGCAGCTAGCTAGCAAGAGAGAGGGAGAGGAGGAGGAGGGAGGGGCTGTCAACAGGGAAACCTCTGTTATTACAATATTTTCACATTTAACATTCTGCTACACAATATGGGATATAGTACAGCTTACTAAATCAATGAAAATGAAAATTCCAGTGTTCACGTCCTTAATTAATATTAGTGCACACTTCAATTCAGAATAAAATTAGCAATCAAAAGTGCTCATCGCACCATTAAAGACTGCTCCCAAATATGTAATGCTCTTTCCACCTCCAGACCTTTAATTACCACTGCCAGCCACTGATATGTTCCTTATGAAATCAGTGAACTTAAAATTACATAAGACGCTGGTCCTCAAACACTTCTTATTTAGCTTTCTTTAATTCCAAAAACTGGTCGTCACATTACTGGACATGAGCCGCCATCTCCTAGTTGAATAACACAAATGTGTTACACTAATCACACAAATATATTTTTTATGGTTTTAACCAGAATGAATTATAGGAGGGATCCACCTCTGCATGTTTAAACTGTATCTAAATGTTAAGCCCTTCCTATGTTATTTAGGGAGATCAGCTAAACAAATTAATGAGTAATAAGACATATAAACATTTGGACATGCACATCAGTTTGCTTTAATAAATATTTAACATTGGCAATGCAGGGAAAACATGTTTATCATCCTTTTTTGGGGTAATCTAAGTATTAAGAATGTGTATCAAACTGCAGCTGATGTCATGTAGAATATGAACTATCCAATCACAGGTGTAGGTTTTCTGCCTGTATTTCTCACTGCGAGCAGGATCTATTCATTATAGTAATCCAATGCCAGTAAACAAACCCCACTCCTTCCATTTGCTTCACTCAGGTGAATCCTGTTTAGCCTTCATTTAACACTGAAGCAAATTTAAATGTACCTCTGAAGTTAGACTATTGCCATCTGCACATTTAAAAAGAAAAGTCAAATAACTGTATTGCAGATACTTAATATTAAATAACTTACTGGATCTATATTTAATTTTGAAAATAAAAAAAACATGGTAGAAAACAGTGATGTAGCTGCAGAGGTTCAAACAGTGTCAGACTTGCTGCAGGAACTTGTGACTCGAAAAAGTGTACCTGCATTTACTTTGGTGAATCAGTGCTTTTTTGGATGTGATCATAATATACAGTATGTTGGCCCCATTTATTATTACTCCTGTTATAATTCCCCTTAGGTTTGGACTTCAGTGATTTCTATGCAGATTCTGCATTGCCTTTCAGCTGCCTTAAGACATGCACAGTAAACTTTTAACAGTAAGTCACAGCACACGTATACTGTATATTTCCTAATAAATGTGACTATAGATCGCAGTTTGTCCCTGGGTGTGTTATTTTATTATGGATGATGCACCACTGGGTGCAATTTATGCAAATCTTCATTTATAAATACATTTATATAAATTTAAATATAAGAAAAAGACAACACGTTATTTTAAAACATTTCTTTAACACATACCTATATTAAAATTTAAAATGGTGTCATTTGTTATGACCATTGGTTTAGCAGTGTCCTCCTGCACACCCAATCTCAACAATCTTCTTGTGAAATCCTCGGCGGATATTGATACTGACACACAGGTCAGGTGATTAAATCACAAAGAAGGCAGCTCTTTTTTTTTCTTGGTGTTAACACGTTTTTTTGTTTTCAAAGTCCTGGTTGTGAATCCAACAGAATGAAAGTGAACACAGAGGATATATGTTCCATTAAATACAAACCTTGGCAGGGGTGAGAGGTCAAAGGTTACAGGACTGAGGTACAATGACCCCAGCACAGCAGGACATTCTTGCTATTGAAATGTAATTCTTTAACCCCCCCCCACCCCACCCAGTGTAGCTAAGAGAAGTAAAAATCAGCTTGGGGATGAAAAAAACATTCACATTTTAGAAATAAATGTACTTTCACATACCTAAATGAAATATATTACAACCATCTTATTCTAAATCAATCATGCATTTAAAATAAAAAATGTATGTAATTAAACATTTTACTCCAGTGCCAACAATTACTAAGATTATTCAAAAATAAAATATTAAAAATTTTGAAACTTTTGACAAAGACGACAATGTGTAGTGAAATTATTGTATCTGTGTGGCAACATTTTTTTCCCCACATACACATCAGTTTCAAAGTGACCACAAATGCTTTTCAGTGCTTTTATTTACAGAAAAAGTGACTAGACTTCATGTTACTGTACACTTTGATATTTCCCCTTTTTTATATATATAAATACCCATAGGGTAATAGGTCCTCAGTAGCTTTGAGTGCATTATAAAACACACAACCCTAGGTTAATGCGTCCATTACTAACCATACAAAACGAAACAGAGAACAATAAAGGATAAACCATGTCACAATGTTATAGTGTAGTGTATATATAGTGTCACAGGAAAACAGCAGAAAATCTTGCAACAAAATACACTCACAGTTGTTTTTGAGTCACAGCGTTCAAACAATATCCAACATAAAGACAACGATCAAGGTCTGTTATCGTGATTTTATAACTTCTGTGACCTGTGCTGTATGTAACTGTCGTCCCAGGATAACGTTAAGGCAGTGCAGGAGACTCTGGTTTGTCTGCTGCAGTGAGTTCATGACAAGACACAGCACAGCGTTGACAATCAAGAGACAGTGGTGTCACCGAGATTGTGCTGGAGTCAGTAACAGCCTACACTGCACCGATCCATCAGTCACTGACGTCGCTGACCCACAGTGGGTGGGATGATGTGTGCAGTGACTTGTCAGACTGATGAGGGAAACTCTGGCAGAGGTGTACATTCCTAAGAACAAAGGCACAGCTTGGCAGCAGCAGCATTGCACTCTTTAAATGATTTTGCTGCAAGTCATTTCATATTTTTTTCTTCCATCAACCCTTTAAAATATTATACTGCAATTATCAGCGTGATTTACATAATGAGTCTTTTCAAATTGTCTGTACGTTCATACCACGATTCCTTTCACCTTGCATTGATACTCTCCTCTCTCTGCTCCACCTGCATGAACTTGATTGGAGGAGTTCAGCAGCTTTGCATTCATCAGTTTGGCAGTTCCGGTGCTTGTTCACGGCTTTTCAAATCAGTCACTGAAGGCTATTTAGCCCAGCCTGTGGTGGCCTCTCCGTTGATATAGGCAAAGCCAGGGAAATGTTGTGAATGTTCATACTCTGAGTTTCTGCGTGGGCCCAGCGGGGAGTACATGTCCCCAGAGGTGGCATAGCGAGATGAATGCATAGGTGGGCTGGTGTAACAGCTGTTAACTGGTGATACATCTGGCCACCGAGGGGCGACAGGTGAAGAATGTAGCCGAGGAGTGCCGCTCATCAAGCAAGGTTCCATCCGAGACATCTGGCCATTCAGTTGGTACTATGTAGGACAAGTGGAGAGAAGTTAGAGGTGAGGGATCATTTATTCAGGAAAGTGGAACATTTACGGTAATTTAGAACAAGGCTGTAACCACCAACTCTAGCAAATTACGAAACAAATTTGATGACTATTGCTTTGGTTAGATATTACTTATCAGAAAACTGTGAAAAACAGCACATTAAACATCCTTGGGTTTTAGTTGGTTTGTTCAACACAGACATACGTCACATGTCATGAAATTACAACCCTAATTCCAAAAAAAGTTGTGCTGTGTAAAATGTACATAAAAACAGCATGCAATGATTTGCAAATATTATAAGCCCATATTTTATTCCCAGGAGAATAAGAACATCATCTTATGTTGAAACGGAGAAATTTTACCATTTCATGAAAAATATTAGCTCATTTTGAATTTGATGGCAGCAATGCATCTTAAAGTTGGGACAGAGGCAACGAAAGGCTGGAAAAGTGAATTGCATGAATGAAAAACAACTGGAGGAGCATTGACATTAATTAGGTTAACTGGCAACAGGTTAGTAACATGGCTGGGTATAAAAGGAGCATTTCAGAGAGCCTCTCAGGTGTAAAAATGGGCAGAGGTTCATCAATCTGTGACAAACTGCATCTAAAAATTGTGAAGACTTTAAAAATCCCACCATCTACAGTGTATAATGTCATCAAAAGATTCAGAGAACCAGGAAGAATCTCTGTGCGCAAGGGACAAGACCAAAGGTTAAAACTGGATGCTTGTGATCTTCAGGCCCTGAGGTGACACTGCATGAAAAACAGGCATGATTCTCTACTGGAAATCACTGCATGGGCTCAGAAACACTTCCGGAAATTAATGAATGAACACAGCAAGTTAAAGTTGTATCATTCAAAGAAGAAGAAGCCATATGTGAACATGATCCAGAAACACCTCCATCTTCTCTGGAACAAAGCTCATTTAAAATGGTCTGAGGCAAAATGGAAAACGGTTCTGTGGTCTGATGATTTAAAATTTGATTTAAAATTTTTGAAAACCATGGATGCCGTGTTCTGTGGACTAAAGATGAGCTTTGTTATCAGTGTACAGTTCAAAAGCCTGCATCTCTGATGGTATGGGGTTGCATTAGTGACTATGATGTGGGCAGCTTACACATCTGGAAAGGCACCATCAATGCTGAAAGGTACATAGAGGTTTTAGAGCAACATATGCTCCCATCTATACAACGTCTCTTTCAGGGAAGACCTTGAATATTTCAGCAAGACCATACTAAACCACATACTGCATCCATCACGACAGCATGACTTCACAGGAGAAGAGTCCAGCTGCTGAACTGACCTGCCTGCAGCCCACACTTTTCACTGTGGCGACTGAGCGACGGCACAGAGAAGCCCTCCATGCATTGTTCTACACGCAGACGCTCACACATACATGCACACACGGACTTTGACATTTGCATTCACATATAACGTTATCGGATCTAACGTTAGACTCGTGCTTAAACAAATGCAATGTACGTGTTGTGAAAAAGAAACACACAAGACTATCTTGTTATGCTGTGGATATTTATTGTGCTAATGTAGGGGCGGAAACTTGAACGCAAAAGAAATAAATAAAATGAATAGCTGGTTATGGCCATGGGGACGGCCATAACCAGTAAGTTAATTGATTGTAATATGTTCACCTTTGTTTGTATATGGTTCCGGCCATTTGCTATATGTTTGCTTGTCTAATCTTTGGGTCTTCAGTCTTGATACTAACAGTCCTCTGCATTTTAGAGGCTAGCAGATATAGAATTTTGCTGTGTTTTGTAAATTTTGCTGACTTTTGAATTTTTCAGAAATTTGATCTTTTTTTCCCCCTTCTCAATTATATTGATCCATTTGAATTTTGCATATGGACACTTATTGCTTGATTACTTTTTTCCGAGCTTGAACTGAATTATCTTCGCAGCGTCTCCTCAGCTACCTTCACATTCACATTCACTAGAAAACTTTTGGCGCATCGTGAAATGAAAAATCCGACAACAAAGGCCCAGGACTGTTGAGCAGCTAGAATCCTGCGTCAGACAAAAATGGGACAACATTCCTTTGCTAAAACTCAGCAACTGGTCTCCTCGCCTCCCAGACATTTACAGACAGTTGTTAAAAGAAGAGGGGATGCTACACAATGGTAAACGTCACCCTTTTCCAACTGGTTTGAGATGTATTGCTGCCATTGTATTAAAAATGAGCTAATGTTTTTCATGAAATGGTAAAATGTCTCAGCTTCAACATCTTTTGTTGTTTATGTTCAGTTGGGTTTATGAGATTTGCAAAGCATTGCATTCTGTTTAGTATACATTTTACACAACTTAACAACCTTGTATCAAATTATGGAGAAAAAAACATGAAACTGGCACGTCATTATTAAAGCAAGTAGAAGAGACCAAGCGGCAACTCACTCCTAATGATTAGCAACAGAATATTTACAGACATCACCTGCAACCAGACTCCGATTGACCGATACTATCAATCACTCTGGTGTCCACTGATACAGTATTGGTGTGCTTTATCATTTATTTTCCTCTAATAGGAACACAATTTACTAAATTAACATCTTACATGAGTAAAGATGATGATATTTTAAAACTGCATTAGGATACTGACAGCTCTGTGGACACCACTTTGAGAAACCATTTCATCTAAAATAATCTGAAGGAATATTATTACATTCGGTTGAATAAATGTAACTACGACTACTTCTTTTCCAAATGTACCGAGGTCCCACACACACCTCCTGACTCTGACCACCCCAAACTAAAAGACATAAATTAATCGCACATTTCCTTATTATTAAAATGTATCATCCTTGATAGCAAATAGGTGTGTTTGCATCTTATTCACTGTCTAAAGATCAAAACAACTCTTAAAATCTGTCTGTTAAATGTTAAGTTATACCAGGCACATTACCTCTCCAAAAAAAGGTCAGTGACCACTTTAAATTCGGTTTACTTGAAGAGCAGATGATTAGTCTTTTAAAAAAAATGTTGATATTCTTTACTTGTTGCTCAGTAATTATTTGTTTGCCAGCCTAAAATGTAACCAAACAAATCAAATCATAGAACACAGGTTTAAAAAATAGCCTATAAAACATATGATGCACCATTGTATTAACAGTGTTTATATTCCCAGAGCTTTTGCAGAGGACGTAAGTTCAGTGTCACACAGGCAGTTACAGTCCTGCTGATATTATATTTGATGCCATGTTAACCTCTGTGGCACAGGCTGTGAACTAACCCTGCCAACAGTAATTTCCTGTCGGGGGAAATTGCTTCACAAGTTGTATCAGACTAGTCAAAATAGAAAATTAAGCCACTTAAGACAATTAGCCACCAGCTGGAAAAGTGTTTTTTTCTGTGTTATTTTTGTTGCCCATGGTGACTGACCACAGCCAATAAGAAATCTACCTGCTGTGACAAAAACATTTTTAGCAGATGGGGATCTGACAAAGTTTTCTGTTGGTTTCAGCTTCATTTCCAAATTCTCACACAGACAATGCACCAGCATTGTGCCCGATTTAAGCTCAAACCATCTTAAAAAAAAAAAAAAAGTGGAAGTAAGACCCTTTTCCTTTTTCTAACTAAATATAAACAGACAGACAGTTGAATCCATTATAGGGGCTCACGACATGGAAAAAGACAGTCACTGCAGGTCAGAGAGCAGAACAGGCGCCTTAGCTGCCTCTTGTTCACAAGCAAAAAAGAGACCATTGAATAACAATATTTTAATAAACGCCCCGTTGCCCTGCTCTCTGGCAACTGACAAACAGATGAAGAGACTATTGAGAGCTGGAAAGGGGAGAAACAGAGCAGGGCCCCTCTTGGCCTAAGCTGAGCCACCTTTCACTCCTCTGCTTCCGCTGTGTTGAGAGAAGTGATTTGAGGCCTTTGAGAAACACTGAGCGCTGAGACCCAGCTGATTTCCTCCCACTGTAAAGGCAGCAGAGGGTGGAGAACCCTCCGCTGGAAATTACCATCAAAAAAGTCAACTCACATCTGTCATGGCATTAACTGTCAGATCTGCATCTCCACCTCATAACAACACCTTTCTCAAATGTAAATCTGATGATATTCTCATCCAAAACAAAGCACAAGAGTTTCTGACAATAATAATCATGATCTCATCATATTGAGATTTTAACAACGCTGAAAAGTATTTTGTATTAAAACTTAAACATGTTTCTAAATTTTGTATCCTGACATGTAATTCAGAGCCTATTTATGGAATTCAACTTGATACAACTTAACTAGCCAATTAAACCATCAAATTATAACAATATAAAACATAAATATACACACAAAATTTACTTATATTAGTGAATTAGGATTCTTCAGCTGATTTCTTAACCTTTGCATCCAACAAATATCTTGACAAGTGGTTCAAAACAAACAGGTAATCTAATAAAGTTATCTGGCAAAGATTTTTTTTAGTTTATGTAGTATTTTTGATTTACATATTTTAAAGGAATTCATGCCTATACACTGCAAACCCTAACCCCTAACACCACAGACTGTTTGGACACTAACAAATGTATTTTCAGTCACCAAATAAATTTGCTGAATATTTTTCAGCCGTCTACTTCAGGTAAATTAAATAACACATACATCAAACATATAATAAAGTTGGGATTCATTTATAAAATATGTATTGATTGGTAAAGTCAGATTTACCTTTTCCAAATAAAATTAGGTGACACAGAAATATGAGTAATAATAGTTAGAAACTTTACATACTGCATAAATTTGCTGTTATCATGATTTATATTGTGAACTGATAGTAATAGTAAAAGTGGGTCCCCAGGTATGAAGTTCTGGGAAACACTGTTATAGATTATGAAAATGGATTCTCATGGAATGACATTCTTTTCACAGCAGTTGAGCCAGTTTTTTGATTGACAGACTGACCTGTGCAGAGGAGCGATGGTAGGCAGAGTAGTGGAGGGGGCCTGGGATTGGTGACTCATGGGCCAGACTCGGGTACTGGCTCTGGATGGAGTGAGGATGCTGGTTGGCATAGCTGCCATAGTTGTAACTACCAGTGTACCTAGAAAATAGTAAGACGTGCATTTACAAATTAGATGAAGCACTCGGAGAGTGCAAACAAACACCAAGGCCACTCAGTTTCAGACAGCGTTATTACACAACAATATCAAAATTTTAATCCAAATATGTCAAGGTTACACACTGGGTTACGCTGCTCAAAAATAAATAAATAAATAAATAAATTCAATGTGGCCCGAAAACATAACTGTGGTGGAGTTAATTGTTCAACAAAATTCAGATACTTTCAAAGTGAAAAGAAATTGAATTTAATGAAGAAATCATAATTACCCATGCTCCTCTCTGTGGGTGTAAACTGGCATCCGGTGTGCAGAGGATGGAGGAGGGACTGGGGCGCTGTTCCTCATACAGGACAGCTGCTGTCCGGCCTCTGGAGCGGCGCCGCCTGCTGTTGTCACTGTGTATGTAAGGGACCAGGTATATGACTGAACAGCGCCTGGTAGACACATATATAGACACAGAGACAAATGTGTTGGCGCAGAGAAACTATGTGCAGTGAAACCTGTTGCACGCTGCTTCTTTAATATACGTGTGTGTGTGTGTGTGTGGGTGACAGTGATGCCTGCCTCACCTGTGGTGGTGGTGACTCCACTGTACTCTGGGGACAAGGCTGCTGTGGGGGAGCTGGTTGAGGAGATGCCCACTGAGTGGACTGAGCGAGCAGGAGAGTAGGATTCTGGGGATGGAGAGGTGGGAGTGGTTTCTGTGAGTGTGAAATCCTCCTCTCTCTCTGCTAAAAGGTGCAAACAGACAAAACATTAATCAAACAATCAAACCCTGGAGAGCCACTGTGTTCTGAAGTAACTGCTGAGAACTTCAAACTCTGTATATGTCATAAATGAAATGTAGAAAATCCAAGCATAAAGTAAATGTTGCTAAAAAAAAAATTAAATATTAAGTTTTTAGGTCCTTTTAACCATGACAACTACTAAAGGTCAAGTATGTAACATTTAGGGGGGGGGGGTTTGGCAGAAAGTGAATAAACTTCACTGTCCATGTTTGTTTCTGTTTAAGTGTAAAATGTACTTGTACAAACTAGATAAATAATACTTTAAAACATCTATAATTTTGGAAACATCATCAGCTGATGGACAGCTTGCATGCGCTTGTGGAAAACAACATCCTTTCTGTAAAGGCCACCATAGTTCCCTGACACATGATGTGAGGGGTGAGTAGAGGAGTCCTCTATTACAGTCTGCATTAGATGTCATTACCTATTAAACACTGGACTCTTACATGGTTGCTATGTATTGAATATCAATTAACTGCAATTTTTCATTTTAAATTTGCACTAATGTTTCATGTTTTTTTTTAGGGAAATTGAATTCGCAATGGGAGACCACGAAAAATTACAATGAAGAAATCTTGAATCTAAGCCCTTAAAGATCTCTGAAGCTTGAAACTAATGATCATTAATTTCCAGAAGTAATTAAATGTTATGTGGTACAACAAATGTCACAAAGCTGTCCGTTCAAAATTGTAATGCCCAAGTAATTGTCTTCACATGAATGCAAATTAAAAGATTTTAAATTATTATAGCTAATCATTGTCTTGTGAACATTGTCTTGAACATTTGGCTACATAATTCTCAACTTCTCAGCAAACTACACACCGGGCCTTGTTTTGAAAATGAATAATTATTATTATTACTATTTGCAGATGAACAGTTACTGATTATTAATTTAGCCTGCAGGCAATGACCTCACCTGTGCTGCCCTCACCCTTCATGGCCATCATGAGGTCGTTGGCTCTCTCCTGACAGTGCAGAGACTCCAGCAGGTAAAGCACATAATCATCAAACATGAGGTGGATCAGGTGGAAGGAACCTTGACACACAGGAGAACAGAGCATTAAAGCAAAGTGTCATTTGTATCAGAACCCTATGATGTGATGTCAAATCAACTATGATAAACAGTGACTTCATGACAGTGACCAAGAGGCTCAACTGGAAAAGAAGCCTGCGTCAAGTCCAGTTGCTCAGTTGCCTTCAGCAAACTCCTGATGATGACTATGACCATATGACCTGAATTACCTTCACAGACAAACCTGTGCATCTTTTAAAAAAGACCAAAATGAGCAGTAAGACTGAAGTGTTCATTGGGAGAATGACTTGAAAATATGCCTGAATGAAAAGCTCTGGGACACAATATTATGCAAAAGTCAATCCTCATTCATAAAGTGAAAGCAATGTGTCATCCAGTTTATAATTGTAAAGAGCAAAAATGTTTTTTTCTGATCCAAGGCGTCCTTGTCCTTCCATTCAGAAGCAGCAGTTTTTGGTTTTGCTTTCATCTCCATCATTTTTGGGACAATTTTCTGAATGATTCGCTCTCAGATTACTTTAATACTCACACTCATCCTAACCCTAACGGGTAATTCCTGGAAAATGTCAAAATAACTCTCCTAGCTCTCAATTACTTATTTTGTTAAACTGGACTTTTTTGTGTAATTTGTTGTAGGTTTTGTATGAATCCAGTTTGTCACGAGACATAAGCATGTAATCTTTAAAAAAAAAAGGGATTGGGACCCTTTTTATACCATTTCCAAAATAATTCTTGTTTGGGTTTTCTTCCTCTTTCTTCTCAATGAATGGGCCCTTTGCACAGCAGCCATTTTGACAGGTAAATAAATTAACGATGGCTGAGTTCCATTTAGGTGCATGCTAGTTTACAGTCACGCTGTCATGACATGCATGTGCTGAACAGAACCATAGTTAATACGGTTAGATAGAAACACCTGTGCTTTTCATGCTAAAACATATCAAATTGGCTGCTGTGAAAACAATTGATTAAAAATTAAAAATTAAATTGTTGTGGTAAAATCAAGTTAAATGATTCATATTCATTTTATATGAACCAGTTACACAGTGTGTGTGGGTATACTATGTTCCCACTGCTTTATCCTGGAACTAAAAAAAGAGTTAAAAGTGGGAAAAAAAAAGACGGAAGCATTCCTACAAACATCTGTTTGATGACTTCACATCCTGCAGACTGACAGCACGGCTCCTATTAAAAAGAGGCAAGTGCGCTTATTTCCATGCCGAGAATCAGTGCCAGAAATATGTCAGTTGACCTTGGGGTCACACAGAAGATGAGACCTTGGCATGTGGGGGAGTGTCACAATTGTGTCATTGTGCTGGTCACTGCCGCCGCCATGCGCATAATAAACACTTGTGACTATTCAGGGGAGCAGGGTATAATACTGAACGGCCATAAAATGGAAAAGACAGGCAAACACATTGGGAGAAAAGGGGCGACGGCTTTTGTTAATTAGCTGTTTGTGCACAGAGACCTGCTCTATCAAAACACTGCAACCAGCTGTGTCTTTGATATTCACAGGCAGGGTCAAAGGGCATAAGTACAGGAAAGAGAGGACATTCATTTTCTCTGCTTTTATTTTCACTTTCTGCTTACAAATAATAAGGTGTGGACATCTGGGCTATTTTATATATAGACCAATGATATTGAATATATATTTTGTATTTAGGTCAGGCTTGCTCGGACTTTTTTTTTGTTTGTTTTTTTTTTAGTATAATTTGCATCAGCTGATTATTATTATTAGTCAATTATGCAAGTTATAATAATATTATTATTATTATACATTTGTTGTTCTTAGCAACCTCATTAATCCATCCAAAAGTTTAGTTTTATTTTAATTATCTGGTTCATGTATGTAATATGTAGTATATGATTATATATAAGTGTACTGCGGTACAGACACAAAATGCAGATTGGAGGGATGGACCAAAAGTGTTCTTCAATCAATGTCTTTTTAAGTCAAGCAATTTTGAAAAGCAGCTTTCAACTGTTATATTTTAACAGATCTGTTGAACAAATAAGAAAAAAATAATCAGCATCATATATTGGTCTTTGACTGCACTGACTTCTTAAGATCAGGTACATTCAGGTAATGGGAATTAAGTCTTCATTAATGTTTCTGCAACGCAATGTGCTGGACATAGTGACATAATCATAATATTAAATGAACTATTCTGTAACTACTTTCAACATTGTGTACCCCCCCCGTGTGCTGCAGGAATGATGACAAAGCATTAGTAGCTCACCAAAACTGGGCGCGCTGTGAAGGGTCATATCCCGGATGACTCTGGTACCGAAACACGACCACATCAGCAGGAACTGTTGGGCCACCTTCTTCAGACAGCCGGGCCTCTTCCCTGCCACCTAGAGAGAACATTTCCATGAGAAAAGAGGGGGAAGGGTGGGGATGCCGGGGCAGAATTAACCCCTGGGTCCGTATTGGGGCTTAACCCTCAGGAACGAAAAACATGTCAACAAGTCAACTATTTAATTTGCCCCCGGGGACACGCCTTCCTATTGAACTATTGTCTGGGCAGTCCAAGACGTTGCCAGGGTGACCAAATTTTACAAGCCCATATCTGGCCATAATGGACGCAAATGGGAAGCTTGAAGACATCATTAACTGGGAGGATTGCAGCCTAAGTGCCACTGTGTAAAAAAAGACATGCAGGAACGAGTGGCTTCCAGCCACAGGTGTCTATTTAAAAGGACAAAATGAAATATTTAGTAAAAATGAAGGTTCTGAGAATAACACTGTCAACATTTAAAAACATATAAATCGAATTACACTGCTGCTTTACCCCCTGCTGGTTTAAATTGTCTGCCAAAATGTCCTACTTGAAACAGCTAAAGTGATACACTACATATCCCGATACCTGGGAACGAAACAATATATTATAATATTAGGTTATGGTGATATGTTCTTTTTCCCCTCACAGTAAAAATAACAATCCGAAATGCATAAACAATATAGGTTTTTTTTGGCCACTGAGGAGTGGAAGGAGGACGAGAGAATCAAATGGCTAAAAAAGGCTGTTGCTAACAGGTGAAGGCTTATAAACAATATTTCCAATATATATCGATACACAGCTTAAATGAATCAATTGAGTATCATGCCATGAAATATCACAAAGTTTTCTTCAAAAATACTCCAGTTTTAGCCTCCTTGCACTGTTAGTTTTGGAATTTATTTATATATTTTATTAATTGCTTTAAAAGCCCTTTATGATCTGGTTCAAGTTTAATTTTTTGTTTAAAATATCCAAAATGACCTGCTGAAGGAACATGGCTGCCTGAGTCAGTGTATTTATTTTATTTTATTTTTTTAAATAAAAAAAATCTCATTTAGAAACTTTGGTTGATTTTAATGTTTGCACTGATAAATGCTATATAATATTTTTTACATCTTTTTGATAAGTGTTCTCTATAACCTTTTTTGTTTTTAATTTTTATTAAAACGTCATCTACATTCATACACATTGTTTTGTGTAACTTAATCTTTGCAAAAAAATGCACCGAGCCAGCCAAGGATTTCACAGCTGATTGTCGAAAGGAGAAGTGGATGAAAGTATTTGTGTCTGACCTTGACGACACAGCGGTCCACCATCGAGTCCAGCCACTCGATGTAGGCTTCGATCGGCGACTGCTCCTCCAGGAGACGATCGAACTCCTGATACACTATGACGGGAGGCAGAACGTCACGTTACATAGGATTTAACATCACTGTAGACCTGGATGCATCTTTATGTGACAGCATCTGTGACCTCTGAACCTGTCAGTGACGACAAGTGGAGATGCTCCACAGGGTGTTTCGGAGCAGAGTGAACTTATTTAACCTCTTGGTCTCCATCATTAACGCTTTGACTCTGCTGGTCGTGGGAATGACTGTTCCTCTGTGTGTTGTTTGTGTGGAAGTTAAGTGTAATTCTCTGTCCAGCGGGATGTATTTAACTGCATACACTTACAATGGATAATAAGCTGCCTGTGCTCCTCTTGTGAGTCCTCCATGGTGTAAAGTGTCTGCTTGGTGATGCTGTTCAGGTCCACATTCCTCCAGTCCTCCAGCATTTGAAAGGTGATGTCAGCGCTGTTTATTACAGTCCGCGACGCCTGAGGACAGATGCATCAACAATATTACTAACACAAAACATACTCATGTCGCTTATCAGTTTTGTGTGTTCATATGGATTTTATTAAAAGAACATTCAGATCATGATAAGTACCTGACAAAGATGGTTTAACGATGTTTGTCGCTTCAGAATCTGTGAAAATCTCCTTGATACTGGAAACAGCAAAGAAGGGACAAAAGTGTTTACTCCTGCATCTGATTATTATTTACATGCCTTTTTTGTTTTACAAACATGAAAGTGTAATATGTCAGATGCAACCAGTGAATTTCTCACTTACATTCAAATTTGATATTTCTCAGGTTTTCAGGAAGGTCGTGAAGTGCTATTTTAAGCCACTCGTCGAGCTGTTTGGCAAATTTTCGAATAACCTGAGTCAAACTGTGTAAAAGATAGACAAACATAAACAAAATAAATAATCATTTCAACCCATAATCATTTCAATTAATTATTTATGCAGCCAACCTATATACCAAATCTGAACTGTATGCTGAGGAAGAGGAAGGTGTGGTAAAAAACTACAGAAAAAACTTTTGCTTTAGACCTTGAACTGTAAAAGTTGGCACAAAATGTGACTGCAACTTTTGCATCGTTTCAATACATAAATGTTGAAAATAATGAATAACTGCCCTAATTTTCAAACCAGGTGATTGATGAGCACTTTTCTGGACAGCCAATCGGTAGTTGCAATTTAAATGTGTGTAGGTCATTTGATAAGACATGCTATGGAGCTGTAGAAAGACTTAATGACAGACAAAATACACAACCTATAAATTAGTATAATGGATTTTCAAGGCCGTAAAACATCACAGAAGTAGAAGGGAGAGAAGGCAGCAATAGAAATGAATGAGGAGTGCTACTGTAGATGCCAGCAGCTGTAGAACACCAGAGAAGAAGACTAACACTGGCAGAGGTGCGGAAGAAATAAGAGGGAAAATGTGCAAAAAAAGAGAATAAAAAATGAATCCAGAGGAGAGAAGTAATTCAACAACACATGTCAATTACTCAACTACTAACAAAACTGATTATCTAATGTTTTATAAACCATATATTAAGATTACATGATTTCAAATAGTAACACATGTATAAACCTTTAAAGTAAACTGTCAGTAACTCACCTATCAGGCAGTGCTTGCAGGACAGTGGGCATCAGCACCCCAGAGATGGCCTTGTAGAGGATGGAATCACAAACACCCACTATGTTCACCACCGTGGGGGAGCCGAGGACAGGGAGCATGTGGGGTGGCATGCCCTGCCAGAAGTGCAGCAGGAAGCTCTGGACCTGAAAGACACACCAGGACATTCAGTAATACAGAAGAAAGCAATTTGCTAAATACAAGCAAACTATTTTGTTTGGACTTCTGGTTAAAAGAAAAGCTGATTTTAAAAGAGAATGTTAAAAACACAAGACGTCTTACCTCGTCAAAGTTGGCTCGAATAACAGTGTCCAGTATCCTCTGGCAGTGCGTTCTGTACATCATGATGAAGGTTGACACCTGTTGTCAACAACGAAACATTAATCTAATTACATCACAGGCTTAATGGTCCTTTTTTTCCTAAAAAAAAAAACAAAAAAAAAAACAATGGTACAAAAACAAGAAAATAAATCTCTAACAAAGCATGTGAACCAATAAATACACATACCAGGTCTAGGCTGAAGCAGACTAATATAAAACGAGCTTTAGAGATCAGCAAAGCACAAACCATTTAAAATCATGGCCCCTCTTTAAAAGCCGGACAGCTAGTGCCTGTCCTTTGTCATTGCTAGATCTTATTATCTCCCCCAAAAGATTAAGAGTTAGTGAGGAGCCAGCATATAAATCCTCAGGGTCCTTCTCTAAACGCCAAACCAGTGAAAATCCAGATAAAAGAGCCAGAGGGGGCGCAGAGACGAAGAGATGGCAGGGAGAGATGGGACCAGAGGGATGTGTGTGTGTGTGTGTGTGTGTGTATGTGGGGGGGGGGGGGGGGGAAGGGTGGTA